>JACDRQ010000773.1:0-20172 GCA_013841215.1 Hycleus cichorii
AGCCATTCAGGTTAATATAAGTGTAAAGAAAAAATATAGATACACTCAACGCAATTTCACAAAACAGAATACATCTTCTAATTTGAACACACATCCATTCAGTTAACTCATAAGAGTCATAAGCCTAGTTTACATTGGTAGAGTTAGTAGGCTAGTAGAGGGGGATAATGGCTACTATCCCGTTACTCTACCAATGTAGACATGTCGGGATAGTAGCAGTAGAGTACTAAAGATAGTTTTGGGGATAGTAGAGTAGGTATCACATGTGGAATAGTAGACTCTACTAGCTCTTCCCCTTCCACACTACAACGTTTGAAGTTTGGTTAATTTACGTTTGGTAAGTTGGCGATTTTTAGTGACTTTCTGATCTCGTGTTGCGACTACAGTACTAGCTGTGTGTGGACATTCCCTATCCCGATTTTAGTAGAGTAGAGGATTGTGGAGCGAAATAGTAGGGTAGTGTACTATCTTACTACTCTACTACTAGCACGAGTTTTGTAAAGAACGAGTGCAATATACGACTTATGCTTATTTTGTGCCCTTTTTTACAAAAAAGTTTGAATTATGAAATTTAGGGAATTAGGTGGAAGTTGGTGTTACTGATATAACAGGTGAACATTTGAAAACTAATGTGTATTTTGTTAAGTATTTTTGACAGTTGTCAATAACAACGAAAACGTTGCCAATCTTAAAAAAAAAATACTGCATTTTCCTTTATTTCACAGTGTATCGAAAAGTACTCATTTTGATACACCAGCGAGTTGAATAATACCGCTATTATTGACGCAAAACAGAAAAAAATCTTTTACCTTCTATTCATAAATATATTTTTGCCAGAAATTTTGTTCTTAGTACGATAATGTATCTTAATCTCGGAAAATATTTTAGACGTGACAACGTTGAATGTAGAGCATGTGACGTTACACAGATGCCTATTTAACCTTGAACAGACAAAATTGCGTGGTCTAGATATCCTGTAGAGCTTAGGATCGTTACAATAGAATAGTGGATAGGGTTTATATTCGAAACGTGTTGATGTTTCTTCTTTAGAACAACGAAAGAGATTTGGCAACGTTGCAATGCTGCCATGTTTAGTTATTATCGGCTGTCATTTGCCATTTAATATATTATTTAGTCAATTGTTATGCAGAAAGCCTTTCTTTAAAGAACTTTCTTGAAGAAAAATATGGAAAATATTAAGGAAAATCAATCATTAATTAACGAAAAATCGAAACTTTCATCAAATAATAATCAAAATCTACTCGTTGATTCTGTAGATGGAACGAAACGTCGAAGGTAATTTTGAGGTTATGTTCAACTGAATTTTTATTTAAAATTTCAACAAATCAATCAAATTTCAGTTCAAATCGTTCAATAAAACGCAAGAAATTCGACGATGAATTGGTGGAATATAGTCTAGGTGTACCAGGTGTATCAAATGTTAAAGTAAATATTAATTTTTTATACAGAGTGTACAACGATATTTCGCCAAATAGTTGGCTGTGTATTGATTGTGTCAAGTGTGTTGTTGGAATAAAAAAATGCATGGCCAACTGTGTGGTAAAATTCCATCGTTGAATGCTAGTTTTTATCGAACAAAATTGATTTATTTTTTGTTGTTGATTGGGTAATTTTAGAGTAATCGATCACGAACACAATCACATTCTGATTTCTCTGCAACAAGTCCATCAATTATAACATCAACAAATATTATTGCTACAACATCATCATCATCAACAACAACAACAATAATTACAACAACAAATTGTCCAACAGCATCATCAACAACACCAACATCGGATATAATAAAACGTAAAACAACATCGAAACGTGGCAATAAACGTGGCCGCCAACCAAATCAATTTGCAACGAAAGATTTAGGCCGTTGGAAGCCAACTGATGATTTAGCTTTAATTATTGGTGTACAACAAACAAATGATTTACGAATTGTACATTTAGGTACAAAATTTTCATGTAAATTTACTGTACAAGAATTACAACAACGTTGGTATGCTTTATTATATGATAAGGCAATATCAAGAGTTGCTGTACAAGCGATAAGAAATCTACATCCTGATATGATTGCAAATGTACAAGATAAGGCATTATGGAGTCAGAATGAGGAACAACTTTTAAGTACAATTAAATCGGTTAGTAATTTACTTCTTTTTTTTTAAGGGAAAGGACCGGATTTTACAATATCTTATCTATAAAAAACGGTGATATTGAAACGAAGATTTCTTACTCGTTTAATAAAATAGCATTTTAAGGTGTATGTATATTTTCAACGTTTCTGTTTTAGATAATGTGAAAATTTTGGGTTGAGAAAATTTTTGGAACATTTTTTAAAATTATTTGTCGTTATAATTCAGTTAATATTTATATCTTATTATTATTATAAAGAATGAGCCAAGACGATGGCCTATTATAAGTTCTAATTGATGGAATTTTCCGAAATTTTAAATGGTATGATGTATTTTTGATTACTTAATTACAAGGAAACATTCACAGGTGTCCCCCTCCGATTTGAATGAAATTTGGATATGTTATTCTCCATAGAATTTTTTTATCGTAGGGGGGTGAAATCGCCACTTAAAATTTAGGCTCAAACGGGGTACTTTTTACGTTTCGCATACTTCCAGTTAAAATATTGAAACGGGACAAACGGCATTATTCTCAGGATGAAAAATAATGTAGAAGCTTATTGTTTACATATTGAAATGTTAATTAGGGTGGTAGTTATAAGGGTTGAGAATAAGAAAATTGCTATAAGTCAAAAATTATTCATCGGATTTTGACGAAACTTGTGTCATTCGAAAGAAGACGAAAAACTAGAAGAAACCTGTTTTTGGATTAAAAAAAAATTAAGGTTAGGGGGTAATCGCCCCTCAACCATATTTGAATGGATCAGAAAAAAGCTTTACTATTCTTATAATCTTTCTGTTTTAATTCAAAAATGGTGCTTTTCCATCAATTGTATGAATAGAGATACAAAAATAATTGTTATTTTGAGATATATTTTTTTCTAGATCTGTTCTAAAACTTATTTATTTCCTCTATCGGCATTCAATTATTCATATTTTAAATGTTAATGAGGTTTAATTAAATTATTTTGCAATAAGCAAATAACTTATACGATGCGAAAGAAATACACTGATATAAGTCAAATTTTATAATATATTAGGAGATGATATTATTTTGTTATTGAGAAAAATGAGGCTTAAAATGCCCTTAGAATTATAATAGATAAATAAATAGTACAACAGATATAAGGGTTGGAATTTGCAATTTTTTTATAAAACAAATACTAGCCATTGTACTTTCGCGAAATCAATTATTGTTGAAAAATATAATTTTCACGACTTTTATGGAAAAGCTCTATAGGGGATGAATTGGCATTAAAAATTTAAATAATTGAACTTTGGTAGTGATAACAAATAAGTTTTAGAATAATTCTACCAAAATGTATTCGAAAATTATTATATAATAATAATTATTGTAGGGTGGGCAACACAGAAGAAAATTATATTATTTTGTGCCCCATGTACTGAAAATTGATAAAAGACTCTATTTAAGACTTAAAACATAAAAATAATAAGAATAGTGAAGTTTTTTTAGATATGTATAGACGGGCGGTTGCCTCCTAAACGCAATATTTCGCCTATTTCTCCTACTTTTTTTGTCTTCTTTCGAATGACATTAGTTTCGTCAAAATCCGATGAATAGTTTTTGACTTATAACAATTTTCTTACTTTCAACCTTTATAACTTCTACCCTAATGAACATTTCTATATGCAAACAATGGACGTCTACACTATTTTTCACTCTGAGAATAATGCCGTTTGTCCCGTTTCAATATTTTAACCGGAAGTATGCGAAACCTAAAAAGTACCCCGTTTGAGCTTAAATTTTGTGTGACGATTTCACCCCTAGATATGTTTTTCCGCTGATTAAAAAAAACACGCATCTCTTAGCATTCGACGAAAAATAACATATCCAAATTTCATCAAAATCGGAGGGGGCACCAGGGAATGTTTCCTTGTTAGATTCTATGATAAAATTGGAGATGACTTTGATAACATGACTAAGCGTAAATAATTTTTCAGGCATATGTAATTCGATTTATGTCTCCAATTGATATAGTTGATATTAATGTGAATTACTGGCTTGTGGGACAAAGCAAAGTAAAACAATCCATATCTTTTTATATGTTTTTAGCCGAAAACATACACAAAGATATGGTTATTTTACTTCGTTTTGTCCCCCAACTCATTGTCAGTAATTCATATTAGTATCGAATTTTTACGGCAATTTGACTTTTTCTGAAATTTTTAATTTTGCAAAATTAAAAAGAAATCATACAGTGCCTGCTACCTTGTAGTCCAACCGCCCAAAACTCCTATTAATTGTCGAGTGATTGGAAACATATTTTCAGGATTTGTAGGGGGGTCCTTGTTTTTCAAATGCCGTTTAGATCATCCTAATCCATTGAAAAATGCACGAAATTTTTCGGTTTGAAAATTACCTTTAATACTAACATTTGTCACGGTTGTCCTTAATGAATTAATAAATAATTTACATGGTCGGCACTTCCACCACTGGTGTCGTCTCTTAAAACGATCCAATCTTTATTTATTAAAAGAAAAATAAGCTTACAATACGTGACCCTAACAATAAATAATTGTCGACACATGTTAAATGGATGTAACAAGACAAAAAAAAAGAGACAAAATTTAGATCTTGTTATTTTTTAACGAAAAATGCATTTCCAATGCCCCATCAATTAAACACAAACGAATATTATTTATGGTTCTAGTAGGTGACATATCGAGAGTACACAATTGCTTTTACTAATAAGTAATTCAACATAAGTTGATATAAAATCTAGAAACTGCAATAAAAATAAACAATAGCAGAGTAGGGTGGAACCACCAGAATAAGTGTAAACAGATCTTTGTGCTGTTGCAGCAATTTCAAATAAAATTTTTACGAGAAATTCTAAACAATCTAATCTTTTAATCAACCCCCAACGTTGTTGTTTAAAAGTACCGATTTGTATCAACTTATCTTGAGTAATGAGGTAGTTATGCGGTAGCTTTATTATTTTTGGTCACCCTTAAATTTATGGTGTCGCTCTCTTTCAACTTTAAATTGAAAATAAAACAGCGGCTTCATTTTCTTTCTTTAGAGGATCGAATGGACTTCTGAAAAAATAAATACAATAACATGAACACCTATTAAGATAAGAATAGAACAACTGAAAGGCGAATAACTGGTCACATCTACGATCGATGTACGAGAAACCCGTTTTTCAATTTTTTTCAGAATACAATGCTAGAAAACCGAAAAAAAAGTTTTCTGGGAATCCTCAAGTCATCCTGAGTCCATTTATGTGAAAAATTGATTGACGAAAATTTTGAGATTTTCAACAAAAATCACTTTTTTCCAATTTCTCAACGAGCTACATGGTCCAACTTTCACTAAAATGTGCACCAGGGATCCCCCCCTATAAATCTTTAAAATATGTTTCCAATCACTCGACAATTAATAGGAGTTTTGGGCGGTTTGACTACTAGGTGGCAGGCACTGTATCTTCGGAAATACCGAGTTGGGATAGAAAACAGAAACATTAGCGAATGTAGCTCTCTTCCTTTTACAGCCGCTTCGTTCCCTATGTTAGAAAGAGGTCGAGAGAACTAAGGCGGAGTAAAATGAACAAGTCTACCTATTTGTACCACTACTCGAGTAACGATAGCTATTTCAACTCTGTTGTAGGGAGAAAGAGGGCAAAATAGAAACTTTGGAAATTTCTCTGAGATAGACAAAGATTGAGTGATCCCCTCCCATAAGGTTTGTTGTTCTCTAATTGTCTTTGTCTATCTCAGATATCGATAAGAGCTCTCTCTCTGTCTATTCAATAGAGTTGAATTAACTATCGTTATTAGAGTAGTGGTATAAATAGGTAGACTTGTTCATTTTCGAAATATTGCGCTTAGGGGGCAACCACCCGTCTATACGTATCTGAAAAAAACTTCACTATTCTTATTATTTTTATGTTTTAATTCATAAATAGTGTCTTTTATCAATTTTCAGTACTTGGGGCACAAAATAATGTTATTTTCTTCTGTGTTGCGCACCCTTTTAATTTTCATGCTGAACATTATTTTTTATACGAGTATAGGTACTACAATAATTATTATTGTATTATAAATTATAATTCAATAGAGTTGAATTAACTATCGTTACTGCAGTAGTGGTAGAAGTAGGTACCAAACTTATATTATTTAAACGGAATAGTTTTTGAAATATGAATTCTTCAAACAAACTGCAAAATCAAACATTTCAACAAAAGTCAAAATTTCTACTACTAACAGTAGACCATATGTCGTGTTATCAAAGTTCTCTTGGATTTCACTATAGAATCTGAATTTGTAATAAAAATATGTCGTTTTATTTAGAATGAGAAAGCCAGGTAGTTTATAGAACAACGAAAATATTTTATAGAAGTAGTTCTGGTGGAATAAAAGCTGTACACCAAATTTCAGGAACTTCTACCAATTAGAACTGTTCATACTTCTAATAGGCCGTCTTCTTGGCTTACTTATACCGCGTATTTCATTTAAATATTCCTAGCTCTAATGAAAGCACCGATTTAATGAGCGATAAAAAAATATTTCACGAATTTATAGGAGGGTCATCGAAGATCACTTTACCGAAATTTGAATTATCGGGATGTTGTTAAAAAACGCTCGTTTCAGAAAAGGTCAAATGACTCACAATGATTGAATGATACTCGGCATATATTTCTTTTTCATTTTTCTCCGTTTTATTCTCCAATAAATGTGGAGAATTCCTACCCGTTCCAGAATAAAATCTTTTTCAAATTAATCGTCAAATATTGTTGTCAAATATTATAAGAGCTAAAAATATGTAAGTGAAACCAAGTATTTCATCTTGGACCATGAATTTTGATGGCAACTGCTATTATTTAGCGAGAGATTTGAAAATTATTTCAAGGATTTATGGAAGGATCTTCGGAGATGATTTCAGCAAAATTTGTACCTCATTAGAAAGTTGATAAACACAAGTTTCAGACCATGTAAGGATTTTCAAAAACGAAATGACTCAGAATAACATGAGGATGCTTTCAAAATTGATTTTGTTTCCCTACATTTTATAGAATGTATTTATTTTGGAATGCGATAGAGAAAAAAATGTGGAGAGCAACATTGTCAGAAATGAGCGCTTTTTGACCAACTTCCGAAAGAATTACGAGATTAAAATTTTCCTAAAATGATCTCCAGGGATCCTTCTAAAATCCTTAAAATATTTTAAGAATTTATAGGAAACGTGTTCGACATCATTTGAACAAAATTTGAACTATGTAGTTCTAGTTGATTTAAAAAACAGTCATTTGTGGCGGTATTGCGGTTTTCCAAAACCGAGTCACAGACAAAATGACTCAAAGATATCCATCACATTGGTGTTTTTTTTTGTTTTTTATGAGGGGAACATCCTTGAGTCATTCTGAGTCATTTCACGTGTTTAGTTCGGTTTCGAAAATTGCAACACTTTCTAAAACGAGATTTTTTTTTGACTAACTTCGCGATAACCTACATGGTTCAGATTTTACTCAAACGATCTCTAAGGGGTTTATAAATACAGAGTAGGCCATTTAAAGTTGACCCATTTGTTTATCAAAAAAAGAACAAAAACAAACGATGTTTTTTGTCAATTTCAAAAATAATTTATTTTGGTCCAAAGAGATTTGTTCCAGCTAATTGTTAAAAATTAGATCGCGTGAATGGGCACCTTTAGCTTTGACAGCCAAGTGCACTCTCTTTTTCGGCATTTTCCATAACTTTGGCCAATGTTTCGGACGATATGACGGGTATTTCACGTCGAATGTTGGCTTTCAGTTGAGCTAATGTCTTTGGCTTATCAGTGTATACTTTGGATTTCAAATAACCCCACAAATAAAAGTCTGGTGGCGACAAATCTCGATCTCGGTGGCCAGTCAAAATCATCATTTTTCGATATCAATCGCCCGCGGAACAATGGTCGCAATAACTTGATTGTTGGTCGAGCTGTATAGCATGTAGCCCCGTCCTGTTGAAATCAGAAGTCATCCATGTCATTTTCATGTATATTGGGCATCACAAAATCCGTTATCAAGGCTCGATAACGCTCACCATTGACTGTTGTCGTAACTCCATCATCGTCTTTGAAAAAATACGGTCCGATGATCATATTTGCGCAAACACCGCACTAAACTTTTACTTTTTGGTCGTAAAGAGGCTGTTCTTCAATTAATTGAGGATCTTCGGTGGCATAAAATTGACAATTTTGCTTGTTTACGCCTCCATTCAACGAGAAATGTGCCTCGTCTGATATGATTAATTTTCGCCAAAAGTCAAAATTAAGGCGTCGCAAATAGTCAGCTGGGTTTACTTTTTGTGCCATTTGAATTTTGTATAGAAACATCTTTGAATCGACGTGTTCGTTGTCTGGATACATGACTCGCATTACTAAGACTACCGGTGTTCACAAATTTTGCGCATAAAGACCTAATTGTGTTGTTAAGTGAAGCACTTTTCACTTTATTCTTTTTACGAAACGCACGTTGTGTTAACACATTTTGAATATAAAGCTGAACAATTTCAGCGCATACTTTTGGAGTGTACGGTTCCATGATTTAAATTGTCTTCGAATGACGCTTCTAGCGCGGTATGACATTAGCCGATCTGTCAGCGCTGTCAAAAGTTACAGCGTTGCCAGATAGGTAAACTTTAAATGGCCTACTCTGTAGTTCAAACGTTTTTTAAGGCGATCGTTAAATGCTAGCTGTTTCTATACCACCCGAGAATACTCAGAATTTTCTCAAAATTCCATATCATGCAATATGAAATGCTTTTTTTCTACAGCCGTCAAAAAATCGTGACATTTTTGCATAGTTACCGATACGCAAAGTTTGAGGTTTTTTAACAGTGAAAAAATATCTTTTTCACGGTTTTTCAATGAAAAAAATAATATTTTTTCACTGCAATTTTAGAAACGATCGATCCTTCTCTTCATTTCTTAAAACTATCGTTTTAAAGGTTTTATCATTATGCAGAACCATATTACAATTAATTTACTATAGGGCACTAACTTCGGAAACTTGCGTGTATCGATATTTTCTTTAACGTTAAGATGGCTTTCAACATCGCATAAAGGGACCAGAGTGTGGATTTAAGATGGCAGACTTCTCTTCCAAATACGCCAACAAAACATTTTCCGTTACTTTATCAATTTTTTTATAGAACACCACTGCCGAAACTGAAGATAAGTTTTTTCGTACTGTGCTCTTGATTTAGCAGGCAAAAGATTTGACACTGCCGCGCTTGCAATTGCATCTATTTCGTCTTCGCTACTAAAATCCATCACACTTCAACAAAAATACCTATTGTAACAAATTTTTCACTCTCATTTATCATCGTAACCATGTAAGCAGTAGGCAACTCGATTTATCAGCTCATTTTGTTACAACAAATTTCTGTTATTTTTTCTTCTATTAGCCGCTGTAGAAAAAACGTCGTTTGTATTTCGTGGCGAAATGTGTGTTTTAATGGCACCTTCGAATATCTTTTAGGTCTCGACCTGGCGGTCTCGACTAAAATGACATTCTCAGGCGCCATTAAAAAAACACATTTCGCGCACTCAATACAAATATAACTATTGTAGCACAGGATTACATTCTATTATAACTTAAAGAAGAAGCAAAAATTCTTCGTTCAAAATCCCATCTTATTTATTTTTTGATAAGAAATCGTAAAATCCGGCTGTTTTATTGAAATCAATAAATTAAGTTTAGAAATTATTTGTAGAATACCAATCCAACAATTGAAACATTTGCTGAATTATTATCCCAACATCCGGATATTTTTTATTCAACACGTTCACCAAATGTTTTATATCGTCATTGGCAAACATTAAAAATGTATCATTTATTACCTGATCAAATTTTGAATGTATTGCCAACACCTGGACGACCAATAATGTCATTTAATGATGCTGAAGATTTAATACAGGATTCGGAATTAAGTGAACCATACGATGAACAAATTGATCGTGAATTAAAAGTACAACAACGAAAAAATATTAAACAAATACGACAATTAGAAAATGAAATTGGACGTTGGAATGTTTTAGTTGATAGCTGTACAGGTTTCAGTTCTGGTGAATTAGATGGACAAACATTGGCTGTGTTACGTGGTAGGATGGTACGTTATTTAATGAGAAGTAAAGAAATTACAATTGGCCGTTGTTCGAAAGGTTATAATGTTGATATTGATCTAAGCTTAGAAGGACCAGCATATAAAGTGTCTAGAAGACAAGGGACTTTGCGGTAAGTTTGCATAGTTTTTATAAGTTGGTTGACCTCTAGTGAACGAAAACAGAAACTATAGATTAAAAAAAATTCAAAAATTACCAAAGCTTAATATTGGTCTACAGTATAGTATATGTATAGTCCAAATTTTTCAAAAATCTGATGTATATCTAAAAAACTATACCGTTTTTTTCACTGACATACTACTAGAAAATAGTCTTATTTATGTAGGTCCTGTATTTTTTTGGTTGACTTTAAACTTACTGTTTTTGTAAAATTAAATTAGAGGTAGTCCTGTTATAGGATTAGAACTATTTGTACAAAGTGGGTCAAATTCGATACAACTATAGGTTATCCCGTTAACTAGAAGATATAGAAAAAATCTAACGATTAGAATTAGGATGTATAGCCTTCCTGTAAGCATTTCAGTTGTCAAAATTTACCAATGATATACTTAATATTATGAATGCGAAAATCTGAAAGTTTGCCCTTCAATCACACTTAAACGGCTGAACCGACTCTCTTGAAATTTACTATAGGAGTTAATCATGTTGTGGAATAGAATATAGGACACTTTTTATACTTTATAAATTGATAATTAAAATTCCCAGTTTTTTAAATTAAATTGAATCTTTTTATCCTTAATTATTCAGTTGTCACACGACAAGTTTGGCAGTATGAAATTTATTTAATAAAATAAATCATTGATTCAATGGTTAAAATATTTAATTTTGTGTATATACACTGTGACCGAAAAGTTCCGCATAATACAATAGTATATTACAATATAAGGCCAGAAAGTTAATCGTTGCAGAACGAGTGTGAACACGTTGCGGCACGAGCGTCGCAAGTGTTCATACTCGTTCTGCAACGAAACTTTCTGACCGTGTATTGTATACTATTTTTTCTACGACAGTCCAAAATCGCAGAAAATAATTTAAAAAATTAAATAAAAACTAATTAATAAAAATTTTAATAATTATCAACCTACCATTGACTTTAAATGTAAGGAGAGTTACTATGACTACAGTATAAACAAGGGTCTATTTCAAAATTATGTTATAAGGACAATTTAATATATTTACATTTGAACCGCGAGTGGCGCAGTGGTAAGCAAGTCGACATTCGAAACGGTTAGTCTTGGGTTCAAATCACAAGTCAAGTACAACTTATGGAAAAATCCTCCAAAACTGTACTTAGAAACATTTATTGTCGGTAAGAAACAAGTAGTGTGGAAAGTAGAGTGTGGAAAGTCACTTTGCCGCACTAGCACGGAAAGTTGGATTTTCCGCACTAGTGCGGTAAAGTGCCACTTTCGACACTAGTTTGGCTCATCGAAAGTAAGACATTCCATACTGTCATAGAAAAATAACTTTTTTATTAATCAAAATTTTTTAATTATTTAGAAAATATCAAACGTTCTGTGAAAATACTGAACGTTCAGTAAGGTACTAGTTAATTGTTGAGTAAAAATGGTATAAATATCAAATTCTCAGAGCATGTGAATGCTAAAAGAATATGATCACTAGAATATTATTACAATTGATAATAAGTTTTCTAATCCTAACTTGGGCCTCAAATTTAACAATTCGATCCCCTAAACTTGCTGCAACTACCTGACCTATCATAAATTTTACTGCCCATCTTTTTGCGGTTGACATTAGAAGGGGACGTCTTCCACAGTTCATTTATTTTTACACGCAGTAAAATGGGATTGAACAGCTAAGATTGAGGGCTACGAAAAATAGGTTTATCCTACTTTTTTTGTCTTCTTTCGAATGACATAAGTTTCATCAAAATCCGATGAATAGTTTATGATTTATAGCAATTTTTTAATTTTAAGGGGCACCTGGGAATGTTTCCTTGTTAGGAACATGAGAGAAATATAGAGGGAGATAGTAGATGTAAGGAAGATAGAGGATAGATAGAAGCTAGGTGGGCCAATATTAAAAACGATGACGATTTGTTCCACCCAACCTTAGTCCATTGGTCAAACAAAACACTTTCTTTCAGAAAAAAAATTACCTGTTTGGAATTTTACATATTTTCGTTAAAAACTAGGGGTGCTATTCAGAAACATTTTAGTTAGTAACCGTTTAATCATTACTAAAAAGTTACTAGTTTAGTAACATGTTAGTAGCGATTAAGATGTGAATATTTTAAACGTATTCAGAAACAATTATTATGCTCATNTATCAACGTTTTGAAAAACGGGAAGAACCATTAGATTCTAGAAGAAATCCAACCAAACGCTCCTAGTTAATATGGCAGCTATTATTAATTGCCGGGCGAATTGAAAAATATTTTGGGGATTTGTAGGGTAGTTCCTAGGGAACATTATTCCAAAATTTGAACGTCGTAGCTCATTGGGAATTTGGTGAAAAACCGCTCTAATCGGAAAATGTTGCAATCTCCACCGGCTTAAAAATTATTAAAAGCATTATGAAAAGATTCAAGCAAAATAGGTTTTTTTTCATTTTTCCTCGCGAAATCCCGGAAGAACAAATATTTGTTTTCCGCGATCAATCATGAATGAAAAGTTCATTAAGAGTCTCGCTCGAGAGCCAGTTCGCATTTTCCCCCTTTTTTTTTGTAAATTACAATTTTCGTTCGATAGACATATGAGAAACGATCAAGTTGCCCCCCACCTTCATGTAGCCAATCATAAGTCACGAAACCACATCATATCATCCACTGAGTTACTTAGAATGTGCTATTTGAAAAACTTGATCATTTTAGATGCTATTTTCTGAAAAACGGAAAAGAAAATTGAAACGGGAATGACTTCGAATTGTAGCTTTAACTTTTCTTGATCTTCCTACATGTGTTTCATTTCATTTTATGGCACGTGCTCGTCTGAATGTTAACACACTTTTTTTGACAAAAAATGCGGTTTTTCGCAATTATCAGAAAATTCCGTTTGATTTTCCAAATCTTATGGACTTGCAACTGCAGAAAATTGAATTCTGAATCGAATGAGATATGTCCCATTTCGATATCCTTTGTCGTTTCCCGGTTCTATCGAATTTGTTTCTCATTGCTTTTTATGAGGGATTGAATGTTACCGTTCACTTCGAGCGACAGCCTTAACCCCTATCAGCTGTTCATTACTTTTAAATCTAAGGGGGCACATTGTTTACGATAACTCGTGTGTTTTCCAAGAAAAAATTCTTGACATTGATGTCATAACAACTATAAATCGTTAAAATATTTTCCAAATAGCTCGTCAAATAATGGCAGCATATGAACTTTTGGTCTGGCGTGAAACATCCTGTATACAGACCATCGTATGTCGAAGGACTTATCTGGTCTATCACAATATGCACGCTTTAGAACCTCGGAAGTGTGACGAAGCAGTATGAGGTGGCGCGTCCCCATTGTTGACATAGGCGCATGTAAACTGGGTACCAAATCGACCTAGAAGGATTTCACTATGTGTAAATTGGGCACTGCTCTTAATAGGTTCCGATAATCCGATGTGTAATTTGGGCACCAAAGATTAATCGTACTGACTGACTTTCGTCTCGATTGTATTGAGGTTCTTGTTCAACTTTCACTGAATTTTTAACAAAAATTGAATGTTTACAGCACAGCAAATTGCTTGATGTAAAAAATTAATGATTGCACCAAAGATATGATTATCAAGAATAAAGCTGGATTTATAGTTTGCCGCAACTATTGTCGTAACAGCGACAGCAACAGAGTCAGTAACAGCATAAAAAAGAGTCAATTATAAATTTCATATTCTGTGCATGCGTACAAAATGACACACTTGTTTTCATTGGTTAAACGTATACCGTCAGTAAGAAAAGATAAAAGTTGATGATCTCTTTCGTTACGGTTTAGATTTCTCTTACGGTTATTACCAACTGTAAACTGTACTCCAGAAAACTCATATTTAAGCTTAGAATTCTGTAACTACCTTTAGTTCACGCCATGGACGTTCGTGGTTCCGAATCTTACTGTAATGACAACTACTGCAATGATAACTATATGGAATATAGTTGATATAGTTGATGTTTTGCAATATTTAAAAATTCAATTCAAAAGAAGAAAATTGTAAACTCAAATAAAAAATATCAAATATTGCACATTTATTGAATTAAAATTAAATATTAATTGAGTTCATACATGTTGGAGTTTTATCATAATCAGGGATAAAATTTACCTTCTATAATGGAAACAAACTATTTTAACAATAAAATATTAATTGCTTAGATAGACACTTCGACGATAAAAGTAACACAAAAAATTAATACGAGTAATTTTTTAAAATCATTTGTATCTAACCAGAGATTGAGATTTTCTTCTTCTAATTTAGAGAGATATTCAATCAATCATCAATACTGACATTTCTAATGCATGAGAATGTGTTTGTTTATTGTTTCATTTGAATGGAATAACTCGACTAAGCATTTTGCAGTTGCTTATGTTCTAAAATGTATCCCATTAATTTTTACCTACCCTGGTGAAGGTATGTCTGCCTCCCCGTGATCTCATTAGATATTTTTGCACATATAAACACATACATATATATAGAAATAACCTTGGTCTTTGCTTTTAATCTTTTACAAATTAAATATTAACAATTATAATTTCAAATATTCAATTTTTTTTTAATGTAGCTAATATTTCGATAATTTTATAAATTTTTTATATTATTTTTTGGATGTCATAAAATTTCTTTAAAAACATTCATTTGATTTTGTCCATTCACACACATATCGTATTTAAACCGACTTGCTGCGCATGTAGAACGATAGTGCAAAACGAGTAAATATCGACCATAATGGACCACTTGTTTGTTGTACGCTACCTCGTTTTTTTTTTACTTTATTAACTACGTTGAATGGTTGGAGTATTGCAGATCGCACACATATGTTTGAGTTCGGAGCGATGAAGTCAGCTACCGTACGGTATAAAAAATCCTAAGCTAACTCATATTTTAACTCAGCGGTTACTGTTGCTGTTGCGTTTATACGGTAGCTTCAAACTATAAATCCAGCTTGACACACGATATCGCTTTCAATTCAACTCTTTTTTGCAAAATATAAAATTTGTTATGGAAACATCTGGCTCAACGTCAAATTTTTAGATTTTCATATAAAAATACTACCCTAATTTCCGAGTTTTCCAATGGATTTTCCAAACATTTTCTTTCATATAAACCCGGATAATTACGAACACAACAAAGAAAACAACAAGCCAAATCGCTTGAGCCGTTTTCAAGTGATGCTTCCATACATGCGGCCTTCCATTTTTATTTATGTATGTATATTTCAAAAATTGAAAATTTTAATGTTTAGTTCTACACATCATTAACTTTTAAATCAAATTTCAATAGAATTTCAGCTGTTGAAACGTGATTGAAGGACGGACAAATTTTCAATTTTTTACATTTATAGTCTTCACATTTACAGTATTTTCTTTTCATTTATTTTCAATAAATTGTAATAATTTTTCAGTTTATTGTTATTTTTTGCTACAGTAATTACTTTTTTTTTACTTCATTTACTTTTAAATTTATCTATTTTGGCATTTGTACTGTATTGTAAAATGCATTTTTGAAACTTATTTATAACGCTATCTGTAAAAGCGGCTCTTATTTAGTTTCCATGGGCAAATTGGAAGGGGCTTTCATAACATGACCTACGGTTGGAGTTTAAGAGTTTCTCAAAAAGTGTTTTTTCGGAACCTTACAAACTGTAATATCTTTCTTGTTTAAACTGGAACACTTTATAAAAAGATACATGTATATGTATATAAAAAGAGCACTTTTTATACGGTTGGATAAAGAAAAGTAATCTGTATACAACTTTTTCAGCGTGTCCTGTACACAACTTCATTAATTTTACAGTTCTTTATGAAATTCTCAGTTTTTAGAAAATTATCAATTTTCCATTTTTTTAAAAGTATGTAGTGTCTATTCGCCTATGATCTAATAATTTGCTTCTACAGAATTGCATAAAAGGCTTAGCAGAAGGAAGTTAAAATTACAGATTTTTTTTCATCAGTTGAAGGAAATTTCACATCAAAAAAAGATGATTGATTTTGATTTTTTTCAATTATCAATTCCTTTTATTGTTTACTTATTTTGCTGATATTTGTCGCAATTAAATAGATAAACCTTCTATATTTTAGTATTTTTTCTCAGGCGAAAAATTAGTTGAAATGGAAAATCTTAAATAACTGAAAAATTATTAAAAATAAGTAGAGTGAATGCTAATACAGCTCGAATCTAGCAATAGTTTCAAACATAATTTTTTTCATCAAATACTACAAAATTAAAATTTTCAGAAAAAGGTAACATTCCTGAAAAAATACTAACGCTAAACCATAGGTCATGTTATCAAAGTCCCCTTCAATTTCGCCATAAAATCTAAATATGGAATAAAAAATATATCATCCCATTTAAAATACGAAAGTAGGACTTACTTGCCCATATAAAACAACGAAAATATTTTCTAGATGGTAGACAAACCAAAAATCAGAAATAATACGCCATCCTCGTGTCTTACACTGTATAGATAGATCATTTTTAGTTATGATGGTTAAGATAAATATACTAAGCCATTCATAGATTTATTTATAGATGAATTATAAAGAAATAGGCGACTAGACACTAATTAGGTTCAGGCAGAGGCGAAAGCTAAAGGTAATTGAAAACTTTAAGTAACTGAAGAACTATTAGAGATAGGTAAAGGAAATATTAATATAGTTCGATACAGACTTTCTTCTATGCAGGGTGTCAAGAGGATGGTTTTTTCTCATTAGTGGAGGTTTCTGAAATTTGGTAACTTTTTTGATTTTGCAGATAAACAGCTGTCAAACAAATTTCGAAAACTGCTTAAATTTTTTACTTCCTATAGTTGGATAAAGTAAAAGAAATTTTCCTGAAGTTCCATTGAATCTTTTCAAAAAAAGATATAAAATTAAATTCAGCTAAAAATATGAATTAAGCTTTTTCCAGTGTTTCAAATTTTTTTTTTTTTTTAGAAAAATATTTAACCTGTCGGATAATTTCTTAAAAATTTGGGAAACTTGTTCAGCTAATTGTCGGATATTTTTTTGAAAATGAAAAATTCTATTCTGTATATTTGGAAAGCATTTTGGATTTGCGGCAATCCTTATGTTTTACATCATGAAATGTTCTTCACAACACTGAATTGATAAACAGTTTAGAGAACTTCGATTGAAGATTAATCTTTTATTAATTGTTTGATAGCAAGATAACAACCTGATCACCTAAGTAATCTAAATCCGTTTTTTCTGTTCTAGATTGAGAAATACTGGGGAATTTTATCTCTCATCAGAAGGTAAACGTCCAATTTTTGTTGATGGTCGACCAGTTACAGCTGGTAATAAAGTTCGCCTTTATGATAATGCAATTGTTGAAATCTCTTGTTTACGTTTTATATTCTCAATTAATCATGATTTAATACGTTCAATACATGATTCATTACGTTATAATGTTCCATCCTAAATTTAAACATTTAAAGGTGTGCAACGATATTCCACTTTACAGATAGAAGTTGTACATGCTTTTGTTTGTTATGTACAATGCCACAACTTGATTCGGTTGCATGTTATACATTAAAAAATACGTCAAATATAATAGTAAAGTATGTAACAATCTAAAATACTATTCAACAAAGACATGCATAAGTTCAAGTATCGTGTTGTACACCTTGTATTTTGCTTATATATTTTATTACTAATTCAAGAATAAAATAATAAAACTTGTATCTGTACAATAATAATGCAATGGAGTTTCTCTAAAAAAAAAACGAAAAAACAAATATCTTGCAAACTTCCAAAAGTTCCTAATATTGTGATACCAAAATCTAGAAAAAAAATTTTATTTGCAAATTGCCTTTAAATAAGAAAGATTTTCACCAATTTCTTAATGATAAAAAACTTCAAAATCAGAATATCAACTAATAGTAACTTAATTTGAATTTTAATGATAATTTACGACACGAAAAGTACGAGGGTAGTTCAATTACAAATGTCTATTGTTCAGTGACTTAATTTTATTTAAATACGTAAACAAAATAAGTGAATTATTGCTCTTACAGGTATTTTTCGTTCACAGCTATGCATTTTCGCCAGGTTTCTAGAAGTTATTTTATTCACGTTTTGTAAAAATCTTGCAATTGTGTTGCGAGCCAGTTAGACGTCAACTTTTCTTCTATGTCGTTACTTTCAAACCATTGATCTCTCTCTCTTTGAGAGGATAAAATGAACGATTGTTACAGGGAGACAAATCTGGACTATGTTCAAGCAATGAGTTATCTAGAGTGTGCATCTTGTCAAAAAACGTGTCCACGTATTGTGGCAGACATCTTGGATATGTCGATATGTTGGTCTCGTTTCAACTAGAACGACACTAACATATCGCCTTCCTTTTCTCAAGCTTTGGTCGACCAAAGCTTGAGAAAAGGAGGTCCCTATTGAACGACACACTCATTAGTTAGAAAGAGTGAGGGATAGCTGTCAAAGTTTTCCCATATGATGACCAAATTGGTCTTATACAAATATAGGGGATGAGCACTCTATATACCTCATTGTGTTCAAGGATTTTCCAACCTAATTTGCGCAATGTGTTCATAGTCAGTTGCGCTGTATGTGGTCCGACGTTGTCTTGGAGAATACTCACGCTGTCCCTCCGTTTGGATTTATAAGAGGATTTAATCTGCTTATGTAATTTGCCGCTGTAATACTGGCCATTATTTGTTTGTTGACCATGCAGAAAATCCACAAAAATATCTTTTTTATTGCCTCAAAAGACATTTCTGGTATATTGAGTCACTTAGGCTTTGATTAGTGCATCTTCTTTGCTTCTCCATTCCTTAGATGATCTTTTACTTTCTAGCGTGTAATAGTGTAGTCTAGTCTTCATATTGTTACTGTAAATTTTTGCAAACTTCATCTCTCATAAATTTTTTATCAGAAGTCAACAATCTAGTTGAAATCTCGCGATAATGAAGATAATCATATAGTTTCGATGCTGCCTACACTGCTGCCTATTTCTTGAATCATTCCTTGAATGGTTTGACATACATTGACTCACAAAACTATTCGTATCTATATGACGATTAAGAATTTTAGTAAATCAGGCATCGCTAGCATAACAATTTTATTCAACTTCAGGTATAAGTACCTTCTATATTTATTGGGTTTGTGAATATGACTCCGACTTCATTAATTGGTTAGTATACCTGGTTACGCGCATACATCTACCTGGCAATATTTATATTTGAAAGTACTTGGAATTAGCTATTGAAGGTTAAGCATCAAATAGTTTTAGCGCATTGAAAATGTCGACTTTTATCCCAAATAAACAGCATTTGCGGGAAGTTTTATTGCACTATTTTGTTGCAAAGAAAATGCAGCAGAAATCTATCTTTTGCTTGTGGATATTTACGGTGATCATGCTCCATCAAATACAACTTGCAAGGAATAGTTTCAACGATTAAAAATGGTGATTTTGACATTAGGGGGCTTTGCCGAAGCGTGACTCATACCAAACACTTCCATTTGATTTACATTGGAAATAAAAATTTCGGATTTCTCGAAAACGGTAAAAGATATTGAAATGGTTAATAGCTCAATCGATTCGAAATACCATTCTTTGTGACACTCAGTATATAAGAAAATTTTTTTTTGGTCGGATGGATTTTCCGAAAATTCGAAAGAACTATAAATGCATGGCTTTCGTTAATTTCTTTTTCCACTTAGTAAAAGTTAACAAAACCCAACGATATGGATATCAAAAGAGCCCTAAAAGTCATACCAGTGAT
>JACDRQ010000774.1:0-26930 GCA_013841215.1 Hycleus cichorii
AATAGGCCAACCACTTGGCTCACTCTGTATAATTGGAATTTATACCTTTAAGGATGTGGTACCAGACGGATGTACCGCCGAAATCCACATGGAAATCGGTATAACAACCCTTAACCGACATAAGGCAATATTTTTGAACTTTCGGATATTTCATATCTTCTAACAAATTTGTCGCTTCCGTTTGGCTCTCTTTTAAATGTCTCGGCCATACACAATCAACCCAATCAACTTGTCTGTACCGGGATAGAAAAATCATTAAAAATAATTGGCGCAATTCTCGAATATTTACCGTACAACTGTTGGACTTTGTACATAATTCTCTAATTTCGTATGCGAGAATTCCAACGATATAACATTCAATAGTTTATCTTTATTCGGCTCCTCATAGTATCGTTGCCATTCTTTCATCGTCATTTCGCTGTTTTTCTGCGTATTGACGTCCATAACGTCCAAAATGCGGCGCGAACCGACGCACATACGTACGTCGTTGATTGTGAAATTCGATGTCGGTACACGAATACCGAGACCGGTTTTATCGCGGAACAATAGCGGCGTATTGAAGCCGTACTTTTGGAAATATGCAACATTCAATTCATTGCCGTGCATCTCCTTCACCATATTATGCTGTTCGAATTGGGGATTTTCCAATTTTTCTTGTAAATTAAACGAACGTCTACCCTCAATATCGTCATCGTTCAACGCCCAGTCTTCCGAATATAATTTCTTCTGTTTACGCTCCCTCTACAACACACGAAAACAACAACAATTAAAAATTTAACACAAAATTAACGCAATTTCATCGAGTATAACAGAAAAATACGTGAACAAAACACAAATCACCCCTATTTACCATTTTCCACCCCTTTTTTAATCAAATCAACACACACAAAGAAATATGACGCAGATACTAGGTTATGTTCAAACCAACGCCAACTACACCATTATTCCAATTACACTAAAATAACACCAATCGATACCAACCTGATTCGATCAAAACCACCATTTTAATACACGATTAATATTTAGATTTAACCAAAAAAAATTGGACAACCTGCTCTACTACAAATAACCAATCAAAATCTGGGGCGCTTAATTCAAAATTACACCCCTATTATCAATTTCATTATAAATAAACCTAATTTGGAAATAAATTTGTCGGAAAATCCCCGATAAACACCTGTAGCGCCGATTCCACCCCCGATTCTCCACGAATTGCATTCATTACGGAAAATTTTAATGAAAATCAATAATTTGCGCCAATATTGGTTTATTTATTTTGTACCCCCCCAATTGGGGTGGTTTATTTTCGGGTATCTAGGTTGTTTTTACATTAAAAAAATTCATACCATTCGCGAGATATAGTTGTGGCGATGATCGTAGCGTTTCTCACCCTTATTGTACGCCATTTTGTCGAATACTAGTGATGGTGGTGGCGGCGGCGACGGCGGCGTCTACTTCAATAATAAAGGGTAGTAATAGTGGTGGTGGTGGTAATATGCGCAAATTCACGAACGATTCAAGATATTCAACCCTTGTTTATTAGTTAATTAGAGGGAGGTGAAAATTCTAAAATTTATGGGGGTATTGTTGCATTTGCCACAATTATTGGAAATTCGGGGGTGAATTTAAATTGTTGATAATTGTGGATTTATAAGTTAATCCAAGACTAAAGTACACGAGTTTGACAGGTGATTAAATTTGATAATTCTACCAACTTTAAATAGATAAATTATAAACACACGGAAAACAATACCGAAATAAAACTGGACATAACCTCAATTTTGAAAAATCGTTCGATTTAAATGAACAGTAGGCTTAGGTTTCACAAGAAAACAGCCAACTTGACGATTTTCCACTTTATTTGAAATTTTCTAAATCATATTTTAACTATTGTTACAAGTAGGCTTAGCCTTAATTAAAAAAAAAACAGCCAACTTGATAATTTTCTACCTTATCCTAATTACTTTAATTGTTAATTTAAATAGATAATAATAATAATAAAACAAACTTATCGAAATAGATAAAACTAATTTGAAATTTAATTATATTTTAATCGTAATTATTATATAATTAAATTTAGTTTAAATAAATTGAGAGAAAATAAATCGAGTTGGCTGTGTGACATTTTCAAAAATAACAAACGACAATAAATTAAACCAAACAAATCACAGGCAACTTTGTTTTTTCTCCCTCTTCTAATTATCACTTTAATTATGAATTAATTTAATTATAAATTAATTAATTACAATATTATAAAGATCAACTTAATTAACACAATTGTCGCTCGATTTTAATTTGAAATAAACACCCGGAATCAACCCCTTTCCCCGCCCAACGCAACTATCGTAATTTTTTCGAAATTTCCACCCGTCTAGGGGTAGAAAAACTCGAAAATACCCCCTTGAATTTTCGTTACGTGAGTTTCCTAAATCACACTATGGCGACTATAAAGAATCTCTCACTACTAACACAACAACAAAACAAAGTGTGCTTAGAAATAGACGAACGTATTGTTGAAATCATAGTAGGCTATACCGATTTTTTGTTGTTTACGAAATTCATTTGTTTATTCCACAGTTGTATCGATTTTGAAAATGTATTAATTGAAAATTAAAAAAAAAGAAAATTGTATAAAGTAATCAACATACCAACTGTCTTGACGATTGTCGTTTGTTTGCTGATTGATGATGAATATGCGACATGTCACAATTAAATAATTAATAATAATAATAATAATAACAATAATAATAATCACAATAATAAAGCACACTAGATTTGATTTGTTTTCGATTCTCTTTTGTTTTATTATAACTGTAATGATAATAATAATGAATTGTAAATAAATGAAGTTCGTAAATTTTCACGTAAACTGTGATTACATTGGAAATTATTGAGACATCCTCACTCTACGAGTACAATAACACGACTAAAATTGAAAACATAAATTCTACATATAGATATAAGTTGCGAGAAAGAACAGCTATTAAACCAGTATAGCTATCTTTCTCTAATAACTGTTACAAGGTCGCAGAGATATCTGTAACGTTCGTCGGTGATTGATAATTGATCTCAGATCGTATGGGGAATTTTTGGGGGATTTTCACGAGATTGGTGCGAATTATCCAAGAATTTTCGCATTTTTTTCGATTATTACAACGAATTTTCATTGGAAAATTTGGAAAATTACGAGAAAATATTCCAAAAAGTTTGAGAATTTTCAAAATTAGCGCCAAATTGCTTTTGTTTCCACTGAAAGATGTCAGCAATATGATGCAAAGCTATGCAACCAGTTATACTACAAATAAAACTTCATGTATGGTTGGATAGATGGCACTCAATAGTATTACAAATAATAAATTATTTTAAATAAAAAACGAACCCTATTTGCAATTTTAGGTAATTATCAACAAATACATAAACAAATTATTGAAATAATAATAGGTTATAGTGATAAAGTAATCTATATTATCAATAAAGTAGATTTCCCCAATACAGTGTAAGTTATGCAACCAAATATACATCAAAATGGCGGTAATTCAAAAATCATCCCCGAAATTGAGCAAACTCCCTATCCAACCATGTACACCAAGTATCGTTGAAATATTTCGGATTAGCCTTCGGATCAACAGGTCGATTAGTTTGCGGTCGAATTTCTCCAATAAATTGATTCAAACGTCCAATTAATTCATCGGCAATTTTATAGTGTTGTCCAATCAAATTGTGCCGTTCACATTGATCATTCTCCAAATCGAATAATAAATATTGTCCCCAACTGTTATTTATAATCGAATCATCAGTACGATTCGATTTACATTTTTTGGTTATATCCAATTCGGAACGTATTTCTTTGATTTGTTCAATCGTCAAACGATTCCGTTGATGATTGTGTAATTGTTCAATCGCTTGATTTGTGCGACTTTTTAAAATTGCCGCCATATTGTATGGTGGTAGTCCTGATGTACGTCCACTGTCGCCATAGTAACCATCGTAAATTCCCTGTCCGTACGAACCTATCGTATTATAGGTTATTCCAAGATTTGTGTACAATAATCAATTCTAACCTTGAAGTAGTTTATAGCGGCCATTTTGTGATAGAATTCCAGAAGCACGTTGGACTTCATCGATATTCAATAGAATTTCCGTACGGGTAGTTTGTTGATTCTTCATAATTACACCCCATTGATTGACACCATCGATTTTACCCAAATTTTCAGTATTACCACCTGTTTTACTACAATATTTAGTTACAATGCGAAATTACTAAAAATTGATTACCGGCAGCGGCGTAGAAAGTGGGTAACCAATCAGAAATATGGAATAAATGTCGATTGATTATTGGGGTAGTTTTTTTGAATAATGGACTATATAGAGTTGCTGTACCCCGAACGCCACCTTCAAATAGGGTGAATTTTAACTGGAAATAATTAGATTAAGTGGTTGTTTTTTGTATTGAAATTAGGGGAGGATTACACCCCGTAATGGCCAATTAGAGGCGCGATTTTCGTAAATACCAACAGTCTGGCCACCATTATCCGAAAAAAATAAAACAATCGAATTCTCCAACATTTGTTTCTTTGCTAATTTCTCAACAATCCTACCAACTGAATCGTCCATTATATTTACAATATCTACAATTTATCGGTTAATCAACGATATACGTTTTGGTAGTGCCATGGATATAGAACGTATCGCGTAGCTTACGTTCACGATTCATGGCGCACTCTGGTGGCAAATACCAGCAAATCGCCGTCGTTTCTCATCGGATATATACGAATACTTCCGATTGGTCTCATTAATATCGGGTACACCCAATTCCACCCCATTTTTGCCTGTATGTGCAGCTAAATGGGCTAAAACTAGAAATAACGGGTCATCCTTGTCGTGTTTGTCGATGATTTCTTCAGCTTTTTCCGCAAATAATTCGGTTGCATAACGTCCAACAGCCGCGCGAACCGGTTCGAAACCATCATGTAAATCCAAACCCTCCATTCTCTACAAAACAACCCCTAAATAAAAATAATATAAATAAGGGTGGAAAATTACCTCATCGATGATTTCGAACGCCCGATAGTCGAAATAACCAACGAAACCGTTCCAATAGCCGAAATGTGTATCGAAACCCCGATGGGTCGGTGTCACCCCCCGATAAGCCGCCCCTAAATGCCATTTACCCACCAAATGGGTGCGATAGCCTAAATCTTTCAAATATTCGGGTAGAATTCGGGTGGTTGTTGGTATTGAACGATTTTCACCACCACGAATCGGTGTACCCTGTAGACCTACAACCCCCAATTAGATTAGAATTTTATAATTTCCATAAATTTACCAATTCGAATGGGGTAGTTGCCGGTGAGGAGGGCAGCCCTGGATGGGGTGCACGTTTGTTGTGTGTAGAATTTATCTAAAATCACCCCATTGTAGCCTAGGGCGTCGATATTGGGGGTTGGTATTTGATCGGAACCATGGATACCGAAATCATTCCATCCCTATATCATTGGAAAAACAACAAAAGTTAACTGTGATATTGCATATTGAAATAAATCTTTGGTTAATTTAACCGATATTGGTGAAACTGCAAAAAAACAAAGTTAACTGTGACATCATCAATTGAAACAAACCCACAGTTAATTTAACCGTTATTCGTTTAAACTTTGGTTAAATTTAACTATTATATCGTAAAAAAACAATATAATTAAATATAACAATGATGAAAGGTGTAACTAACAGAATTTCACCAACTTTAGTTAACAATAACTGTAAATAATTATAAAGAAAACCCACACTAATAAAATAACTGGAGGTTAATTTTAAACTTCAATCGAACTAACATTTAATGGACCGATAAATTAACAATTTAATTTAAATCTTTGGTTAATTTGCAGGTATGTTTAAGTTATTCGGAATAATCTAACTATGATTGGTGAAATCTGGTTATTCCTGTTTAATTTAACATTAAAACTATTGAATTAATTATCGATTTATCTTACAATATCATCACCAATGATAATAATAATGTGTGGTTTCTTCGCTTCGCCATCTAAAACTACCAGTCGATTAATTAATAAAAAAATTGCAATAATTATTGATAGATTTATAATAAAAGACATAATAATTTAACCGAACAATAAAATTTATTTGCCGGCTATTAATCGATAACTTTACACTAACTAATTGTAAATTAACAATAAGATTTGTTAATTCCATCTGTAGATAAAGTTCTCGTTATCTATCTGTAATGTAGATAACCAGCAGTTAAATTTTATCTGGCGGTTATGCAAATACAGACAATTATTTCAATAATTATCATAGTAAAAGCCCTTGAGACTAATAATAAATTTAATTAAATCAAATTAAACAAGGATTATGATTTTTATACGGAAAATTTCAAAAATATTTATATTGAAAATAAATAAATTAAAATAAGAAATAAAAGAGAAATCTATTTTTCTTAACTCAATGGTATTTCTACTATTTAACAAGAAAAACAAAACAAGAACAACAAGGATAGACAATTGTCATTATTCTATAAGAGAAACAAGGATAACTATAGGAAATAGGCGGAGTCTAACCTCATATACTGATCTGGCGACTGTTAAGAAACCATACGACAGATCCAATAATCAAGACAGAGATAGACAATCACGATTTCAATACAATAAACAAAGATAACTATATTCTTATAGAAAACGGCGGAAAATAGATTTAATTAAAATAATCGATTAGTAACTAAAATTTATTATTAAATAATGGATTTACATGATAAANAATTGTGAAACAATCTACGATCTACGTCTCTTATAGCCAACTAGAATTACAACAAATATACCGTAATAATTTAATCAAAGTCGGCTATGTTTTTATGATTAAAAGCAAGGCCAACTTAATTATTTCATTGATACTAAATATAATGGAGTTAGTTAGGTTATGTACTAGTGGAATTTGTTTTTATAAATTTGGTATTACTGACTAGTGCTGATATAGAATTAATTACTCAATTAATTAATTAATTAAATAAAATACAATTATCGTTAATAATTTTAGTGAAATTGTTGATTTTAAATAATCACAATGATTTTTTAATTTCGTTAATCCCTGTTGATTTGGTTCATCAACTTCATTAACTAATTGGTCGCCTGCTGCAGGATACCATGTCGTTCTTGGACTATTACTATAACCATCATCACCACCAATATTCTCTTGTCTAACTGTACTACTAGCAAAATCAAACGATTTCATTTGCCAACTAACAGTAGACCAATCATTTATTGTCGATGGTGTTGTTGTCGATTGATAATAATCGCTAGTTGTCGATATTGATGTTGATGTTGGTGGTGATACAGATGATGACGGTACATTTGACCAACTGTACGATCGCCCATACGAAGCCGGTCTAGTTCGTGCACCTAACGTTTGTGTTGACGGTTGGATTGGTAGATTGGACGATGGCAGCCATGTTGTTGTCGTCGCCATTTTCGATGGTACCTCCTTCGGTTCGAAATCTTGACTGGTACTCCACTCGCTCGATGTTAAACCGTCACTAGTGTCGGTACAATCGTTGTTGGATGGCGGGCTAAAATTCGAATTGATTACCAATTGTTGAAGCGAAAAATCACTAGATTACCGGTAGTTGTGGCATTGTTCCTGTAGGAAGCTCAGCGCCTTGTTGATGATTTGATTTGAGAATTTTTGTGCCGCTCCGTTGTTATGACCGCGATCGCAAAGGCGGCGTGTTTCGCTCGATACGCATTGTTTAAAACGATCGTAAGAGCTACAATTAGGTTATTAATAGGTTATTAATAGAAAATTACTAAATTGAACAGTCTTACCAACACAATGTAGTTTTTGATATTGTATCGCCTTGACTGACTTGATCCACCAATAAATTATAAGGTTGGCCACAATGGATTTGTTGGGTTATTGTATTTTTTATACATGGCGCATATTGTAAATATTCTTGTTGATAAGTTGGCAACATGCACATTTTATGTACACTCTCGATTGGATTTTCCACGGCCTTATTGAATTGTTGTCGTTGTTCATTTGTAAAACAATTATCAATATATTGTTTTAAACAATTGACAAATTCATCCCATGTACGACATACTAGATTTATATCATCAATATTATCAGGGAATACTAGATGTGGTTCTTTTATTAACGGATCAGCTATACGTACACAACGATTATAGGTTGAACGATTACAATCGTAATGTTGGTACGCCTGAAGTTGGGGTATTTCCAAAATTGTCAACAACAGTACTACCAACATCATCTAGGGGAAACAATCGTTAGTAATATAGTTGAATAAGTAAGCCATGAATTGATTGACATTTCATATTCATGGCTCACTTGATTCAATCTAGAAACAAATTAAAAATATCTCAATGTCGATGCTTACAGTTGGCAACAATGAAAGGTCAACTGGGCAAAAAGGGTCATTTATTGTTTTGTTTTTTTTTTGTTTGTACTAAATTCAATAGAAAATTGCGTGTTTTACATCCGTATATTGGTATAACAAATGACCGGAAATTATCATCCATATAAATTAGTAACGTTACAATAATCTCTTTAAATTCAATATTTGATTTGGTTTACTGTATTTTTTGCTTGTTTTGTTTTACAAAAATCTACAATCGAGGCGACAAATAGTCACCGATCCATAGCCTACTATATCGAATAATAGGTGCATTACCCTCTATTATTAATGCAATAGACGGGTGGTTTTTCTCTAAAAATAATCAAAAGGGGTTGTTTGATTAGTCTTTTATATCGATTTGTATCAATCGTATCACCTTTTATAAGAGGGTTGAATTTTTTAATTGTTAATTTTCTGACGTAATTATTAAAAAAAAAACAGTTGGCTGTGCTTTATTTTTTTAGTTTCATAGATTGCTTGATACTCTACAAAATTTGACATTTCGTCACGAATTTTGCAAATATCCGAATCAAGTTGCGACCTACCTAATAAAATTGTGGCCAATTTCACCGTGAACACCCTGCAAAATCCGGTAATTACCAAAAAATTCTATTGTTGAGGATTTTATCTTTAACCTAAATCTAAGACTGAAGAAAAATTAGTGGTGGAAATTAAAAAAACAACAACAAAAAAAAAGGAAATGACTCACAGTGTCTTAGAATTGTAGAACGAGGTCTTAAAATCAATAAATCGGGGGATGATTTGAATAATAAAGGGTCAGTATTGAGATAGAAATCGGTGACCTAACATTTAGCCTTCAGCAAGTATGTAAATTTAGTTTTAAATAAAACATGCCTTATAGGTTACGGTAATTATAGAATTGATTTTATATTCCACGCAATTTGATAAGAATGATAAGACTCTCCTTAATTTTCAGTTAAAACTATTAATAGTCAAATATAACAACAGTTTCAGGAACGTATGTCGCAATTTGATTCGATTGTTGTTTGTCTATCAGTCGAACAGATATTACCATAGTTGGCTTTGCTCAATTGTTCCTTTAAATTGACAATTGACAATTGTCAATTGACCAAAGACATAGCCAACTACGGGGCGAATCGGGTACTTTATTCCATAGTAGGCTAGGCTTTTAGTCAAATATTTTCGTAGCTCAGTTCGGCTGTTTATTTCAACCAAATACCACTTTTAACACGATTACCCGTAAAATAATTCAAATAAATCGTGTTAAAAATGTAATTCAAGTCAAATTGGAGAAATAAGTGGCTGTTTATTAAACGACTTAATTGAGTAATTTTAGTGGTAATTTATAGCATTTTCTAGCAATTACAGGGGTGTATTAAGGACGATTTGGGCCCTTATTTTACAAAAACCTTCGAGAATTGATAATTTGGGCCGTGTTGTAAAATTGTGGACGGTTTGTTGAATTTTCGGCCAATTTTAGCACTATTGCCGTAAAATAACACGTTTAACTCGAATAAATCGTGTTAAAAATGCTATTTTTTTGGTCAGTGGGGAAAATTAAGATTTTTAAACTATCTTTGAGTTTCATAATCGGAAACAAGTGATTATTCATTAATAAATTTAGCCTACTGAGTTTTTTGGGGGAATTACAGGGACGTATTAAACACAATTTGGGCCCTTTATTTTATTTAAAAAAAATTGATAATTTGGGCTGAAATGACTTGAAATTTTGGCCAATTCTAGGAGATTTATTTGAAATTGTCTTAAAATTACGCGATAATAGTGAAATTTAGTATTTTAAGGTTAGAATTTCGCTAGAAAATCACTAAATTGTGCCATTTTTTACGCGTAAAGTTCCAACACTGTATAAAAAAGAAAGTGAATCGATTCTAACGAGTAATTTCGAATTTTGTAATCCAGAAATCGTTCTTGAGAGGATAATCATTAAAAAATAACGATAAATTACTCACTTTTAATGGACTTCCTGTCGAAGAATTTGCAAATTTTCCCATCTTTAAACCAAATTTTCTAATAGAAATCCACAAATTCTCTTCTTCGATTGTCGGCAAATCGAAGATTACAATTTCAACTAGTCTAGACTTTAAATTTTGTCTCGTAGATCGAAAATGACCGCAATAATTTTGAAGAAATTGGTTGAATCAGCGACATCACCTTCACACACTTCTGGTCAACAAACGAATGAATTTCCTTTTCGTGTGCTTTACGGTCGACGAAATCTGTAACAATCGATGACGACGATGATGATGATGATGACGATGACGGTAAGCAATGGAACAATGGAAAATAATCGAAATAGTGGACGTTATTTCTTTCTATTCCACCACTAAACGCGTTTAAGAGGTCAATAACTAGATAGACACGTTAATTTCTTTATCAATAATCGGTAAAGTAGGCACACAATTAAGTGATGGATTGATAAATTTACTCTAGCCGGACAATTGAGTCGATTATTTATTCATAACGACGATGTCTCAATTATTTGCAACAATAATCGATAGCAATTCGATTCTAGACAATAATTGGAATTACGCCGATTTAAACGCGAAATATTCGAATTTGGCGCCGGTTTTCTAACCTAAAAATTCAAATAACACCATTTTAATCATTTTAAACAACAATCATTGTAACAATATCACCAATAATCAACAGAATATATTTACAATTAGATCGATTAACTAATTAGTAGATTAATTCGGGGAAAATTGTTGAAATTACAAAGTTTGAAGATGGAGAAATTTGAATTTGGCGCCAGTTTTGTAATTTATATTTCACTGTATAAAATATGATTGAGTTAATTTTCAATATTATATATATTATACATTAGTTTTAATTATCGAAAATTTTTAATAAATTAAAATTACGTTTATTTCTAATTAATTTATTAGAAATAATTGAGTATAGAGGGCTGTATTTAACTGTTAATTACTAGTGATATTTGCTGGTTTTATCGCTTTCAACTTTCTAAGGTTGGTAGATAATGATTTTTATTTAAAACGATAAAATATCAAATAATTCAATTACACAATAATTAAGATACTTCAAATAATTAAATTTTATTAATTTTGATATAAATTAAATTATAGATAGGTAGAATTATTGATTTTTATTTGAAATTGTCTAGTGATTTTGGTTTCGTGGTTGGTATGAGCGCCAACTTCACGCCGATCACTTCGTTTTTCATCGAACCGTTTTTATTGACATTTGTCGCATTTGTTGCTGACCGATATACAAGAATCGATTTTCTTTAATTTTTCCTAAATCGAAATAAAAAAAATCCAATTTGTGTTAATAATTTTCAAAATTATCACCAAATCGTGCTAATCTAGTGTTACAAAAAAAATGGATGAAAATTGGTGAAATTCTTTGCCGGATTTTCAACCACACCCGGACTGTAATCCCTCGATTTAAACGTATTTTAATAATTTTATGTGTTTGTTAAAATCAATAAAGCTCGTGGTATGGATACAAAACGTAAATTATCGTAAGTTTGATTAATTTTTTTTAAAGATTTTACGCAATATTGGTAACAATTGACAATCGTTTTTTTCCCAATATCAATGGCTGCTCGATTTTATTTTATCGTTAACGCAATATTGGTAACAATTGACAATCGTTTTTTGTTTTCAACAATATCAATGGTTGCTATGTTTTATTTGATTATCGGTTATGTTTATTTGTAGGACACAAGGAGATTCGTTGTATGAAATCTTAGCATTACCGAAGACGGCAACTAATGATGAAATTAAGAAGACTTATCGTCGTTTAGCATTAAAATACCATCCAGATAAGAATCCAAATAATCCGGAAGCTTCAGAGAAATTTAAAGAAGTCAATCGTGCCCATTCTATATTAAGTGATCCAACTAAACGTAATATTTATGATAATTATGGTTCATTAGGCTTATATATAGCTGAACAATTCGGTGAAGAGAATGTTAATGCTTATTTTGTTGTTACATCAACATGGTGCAAGGTAATAATATCGATGAAAATTCGGGGGGTGGAAATCGAAGGAAATTTGCAATAAATTCCAACTAAATTGACGAGTTTACACTAAAAATATCGAAAATTATGTTATTTTAGCGTAAAACTGTAAATTTGCAAGCTTTTAAGTGGATAATTTTCACTAGAATTGTCGATTTAGGGGAATTACTTGCAAAATTCGAAGATTTTGGTCAAAAAATGGGCTAAAATCAACAACTTGGCTTCAATTTTGCATTTTACCCTTGGAAATTCGCCCAAAATTCCACCATTTCTACCCTCAGAACATACTCGAATTGCCCACAAATAATCAACGACTTTGTGGGTAGTTTTTACATGTTAGAACACCCCTAATATCGAATATTTCTCGGTTAAAATACTAAAATTGTCAGTTTAGCGTAATTACTTGCAAAATTTGAATGTTTTGGTCGGAAAATTGGCAAATTTATATTCTTATGGGGGATTTTATCAACCAAAATCAACAAATTTCCCCTGATTTTGCATTTTTCCCTTGGAAATTTGCTCAAAATTCAACCATTTCCACCCTTAAAACAACTCGAATTGCCCACAATTAGTCAACGATTTTGTGGGTAGTTTTTACATATTAGAACACCCCTAATATTGAATATTTCTCGGTTAAAATACTAAAATTGTCAATTTAGGGGAATTACTTGTAAAATTTGAATATTTTGTTCCGAAAATTGGCAAAATTACATTTTTATGGGGGTTTTATCATCTAAAATCAACAAATTGCCCCCAACTTTGCATCTTCCCCTTGAAAATTTGCTCAAAATTCAACCATTTCTACCCTTAAAACAAGTCGAATTGCCCACAATTAATCAACGACTTTGCGGGTAGTTTTTACATATTAAAACAACCCTAATATCGAATATTTCTCTGTTAAAATACTTACAAACGGTTAATTTCCACTAAAATTGTCAGTTTAGGGGAATTACTTACAAAATTCGAATATTTTGGTCGAAAAATGGGCTAAAATGTGCAAATTTAAATTCTTATGGAAGATTTGATCGGTTAAAATCAATAAATTGCCATTAATTTTGCATTTCCCCCCTGAATTCGCCATAAATTCCACCATTTCTACCCCTAGAACAACTCGAATTTCCCACAATTAATCAACGATTTTGTGGGTAGTTTTTACACATTAGAACACCCCTAATATCGAATATTTCTCAATTAAAATACTTACAAACGGTTAATTTCCACTAAAAGTGTCAGTTTAGGGGAATTACTTGCAAAATTTGAATATTTTGGTCGAAACATGGGCTAAAATGTGCAAATTTAGATTCTTATGTGGGATTTTATCGGTTAAAATCAACAAATTGCCTCTAATTTTGCATTTTCCCCCTAGAATTTGCCCTAAATTCAACCATTTCTACCCTTAAAACAACTCGAATTTCCCACAAATAATCAACGATTTTGCGGGTAGTTTTTACATGTTAGAACACCCCTAATATCGAATATTTTTCGGTTAAAATACTAGAATTATCAGTTTAGGGAATTACTTGGAAAATTTGAATATTTTGGTCGGAAAATTGGCAAATTTACATTCTTACGGGGGATTTTATCATCAAAAATCAACAAATTGCTCCCAATTTTGCATTTTTTCCTTGGAAATTCGCCATAAATTCCACCATTTCTACCCTTAGAACACCTCGAATTTCCCACAATTAATCAACGATTTTGTGGGTAGTTTTTACATATTAAAACACCCCCAATATCGAATATTTCTCGGTTAAAATACTTACAAACGGATAATTTGCACTAAAATTGTCGGTTTAGGGGAATTATTTGCAAAATTGGAAAATTTTGGTCGAAAAATGGGCAAATTTACATTCTTATGGAAGATTTTATCGGCTAAAATCAACAAATTGGCCCCAATTTTGCATTTTCCCCTTGGAAATTCGCCCAAAATTCCATCATTTCTACCCTTAGAACAACCCGAATTTCCCACAATTAATCAACGACTTCGCGGGTAGTTTATACATATTAAAACACCCCTAATATTGAATATTTGTCGGTTAAAATACTTATAAGCGGATAATTTCTACTAAAATTCTCAGTTTAGGGGAATTATTTGCAAAATTCGAATATTTTGGACGACAAATAGGCTAAAATGTGCAAATTTAGGCAATTATTGTAGAAAATGGGGTGAAAATTTTACCAAATTCCCAATAAATTCCACCTAAATTGTCGAATTTACACTAAAAATGGCAAAAATCATGTTATGTTAACGTAAAAACTGTAAATTTGGAAACTTTTAAGTGGATAATTTCCACTAAAATTGTCGGTTTAGGGGAATTACTTGCAAAATTCGAAAATTTTGATCGAAAAATAGGCTAAAATGTGCAAATTTACATTCTTATGGGGGATGTTATCGGCTAAAATCAACAAATTGGCCACAATATTGCATTTTCCCCTTGGAAATTCGCCCAAAATTCAACCATTTCTACCCTTAAAACAACTCGAATTGCCCACAATTAATCAACGACTTTGCGGGTAGTTTTTACATATTAAAACACCCCTGATATCGAATATTTGTCGGTTAAAATATTTATAAGCGGATAATTTCCACTAAAATTGTCAGTTTAGGGGAATTACTTGCAAAATTCGAATATTTTGGACCAAAGATAGGCTAAAATGTGCAAATTTAAATTCTTATGGGAGATTTTATCGGTTAAAATCAACAAATTGCCACTAATTTTGCATTTTCCCTTTAGAATTTGCCCTAAATTCAACCATTTCTACCCTTAGAACAACTCGAATTTCCCACAAATAATCAACGATTTTGCGGGTAGTTTTTACATATTAGAACACCCCCCTAATATCGAATATTTCTCGGTAAAATTGCAAAAATTCGACTCCTTATCAATTTTGATAAGTATACGTAGAAATTGATGGAATTCCTTAGAAAATCGTCATCATTATAACTGTCAACAAAAATTATGATAAATTTTATAATTATAACATTGTAATTTTGATAACGATTATCAAATTTATTTTTGAAACACTCTAAACTGGGGTTGATATAGGGGCGAATAAAAGGTTTCAATTTATAGAAAATTTGAGATTGAATTAATTAGAATTAGGGCTTCTATACATTGAATCTAAACGATTAATAGTGATGCAATTGTACGAATGAGGGTTTACAGGGTGCTAAATATCAAGAAAATATCTAAAATCAACCCCTTTAACTCGCTGTTGTCTAGTAGAGATGATTTTAATAATACAAATTACCCTTTGAATCGATTTTTGTACATTAAACTAATTAGTTGTGTTAATTCGAATAATTATAATTAATTAATTATAATTTGTTTCTAGGCACTCTTCGTACTTTGTGGTATAGCAACATGTTGTTATTGTTGCTGTTGTTTGTGTTGTTGTTGTAACTTTTGTTGTGGTAAATGTAAACCAAGACCACCTGAAGATACCGGTGATTATCACACATTAAATGTAAGTTAATTAAAATTAATATCAATTAATTAAGAATAATAGCAAAGTTTATCGATTGTTTACCCCCCAATTTTTATACATAAAAAAGCATGTTTGTTGTGTTTAATTTATTCCTTGGTATTTGATCTGAATTTTAACACAATTTAGGTAAGTAAAATCGATAGTTGGCACTACCATTTCATCATTTTCTAATCCACTAATTATCAAAAATTATTATTTTGTTTTTCGATTAATTTTATTAATTGTAAATGGAGTAAAATTTGGTCCTTCGAGTCGGATGGTAAGCTTTTCTATATCTTTTTGGTTTTTGATTATTTTTGATCACTAATTAGTTTTCATTTAATTGAAGCACTTTTGTGTTTTATTTCTCGTGTTTGTTTTCTTCGTTTTTTTTTAATTTTGTTCAGTCGTTCTCATACGTAGTAATGTTTTTACAGCGAGAACAAGGTCCAAGTCAGCCTGTTACAACCCAACCAGGTAAACGGGTAAGTTGCTATTATTACTAATTTGATTATTTAAATTTGACAAAAAATACACCAATAAATATAAAAATTTGTATAAAAAAATAAGCATGTTCACATTCTATAAATCAGAAATACAAAAATTCTATAATGGACTATTTGATACCAAAAATTGAACGTAAGTTCTTGTTTTCTATCCATAGACATTATTGTTTTTGATAATTTTTTTTGATTAATTTGTTTAATTGTTTATTAATTAGGAGGATATATCAGATGATGAAGGTTTAGTTGGTGGTAGTGGTGGTCCTAAAACTTCATCACCACCACGTTCTGATTCACCGGTAATATCACAACCATCACCAAAGAAAGGACCAAATGCTCCAGTTTATGCAATGCCACCACCATCATATTCAGCTGCTACATCGAATTTAAATGAGAATACAGCATTGAATCAAGGTGATGTGCCAGTTTATACACCAGGTAGATCAATATTGATTTTTATTTGTTATAAATAGGGGTAATTTTTGGAAATTAGGGTCTTTACTATGTCTATATATACATAGAGGGTTTTCAGTTTCGCGGAAAAATTGAAGAGAATATAAGCAAAAATTCAACATTGAAAAGTACAAATCCTTCGCCTCCTTGTGTTGTTTATTAGTTAATAATTGTAGTTTATTAGCAATTTCTAAACGAATTTCACAATAGGCTTAATTTGGAAATCGTTATTGGTTCGAAGGGTTATTTTCTAGGTCTATAATGAGTAATTTCTCTTGTAGTAAACGAAATTTTTGTTAAAATTAGTAACTTTGAGAGGTATCATATAATTTAGGGAGTAATACTTGAATATTGCACTTCATATATTTAAATTTTTAAAGTTTAACCGTTAGACTTCGAAATTATTGAAGAAAAATTGAACGTTGAAATGCACAAATCCTTCGCCTCCTTGTGTCATTTATTGTTCATTCATTGTAGTTTATTAGCAATTTCCCAACGAGTTTTTCAATAGAGTTAATCCGAAATTCTTTGTGGTGATTTTTAGAATTTAATGTACCTTTATAGAGTTTGAGGTTTCGTGAAAAATTGAATATAAGCAAAATTTGAATATTGAAATGCATTAATCCTTCGCCTTTTTGTGTCGTTTATTGTTTTATTGTTCATTCACTGTAGTTTATTGGCAATTTCCAAACGAATTTCTCAATAGAGTTAATTCGTAAGTTTTTATTGACTCGAAGAGTCATTTTTCAGGTCTATAATGAGTAATTTTTCACTTGGAAATACACGAAATTTATTTTTTTTTTTGTTAAAATTAGGAATCTTGAGAGATATCAAATTAATTTAGGGAGTAATACTTGAATATTCCACTTCAAATATTTCGATTTTTAAAGTTTAACCCTTAGACTTCGAAATTATTAAAGAAAAATTGAACGTTAAACATTGAAATGCACAAATCCTTCGCCTCTTTGTAGTTTATTAGCAATTTCTAAACGAATTTCTCAATAGAGTTAATTTGGAAATCGTTATTTGTTCGAAGAGTTATTTTCTAGGTCTATAATGACTAATTTCTCTTGCAGTATACGAAATATTTGTTAAAATTAGTAACTTTGAGAGATATTAAATAATTTAGTGAGTGATACTTGAATATTCCACTTCAAATTATTAATTATTCGATTTTTTAAAACCGTTTGATTTCGAAATTATTAAAGAAAAATTGAACGTTAAACATTGAAATGCACAAATCCTTCGCCTCGTTGTGTCGTTTATTGTTCATTCATTGTAGTTTATCAGCAATTTCCAAACAAATTTCTCAATAGAGTTAATTCGAAAGTCTTTATTGGATCTAAGGGTTATTTTCCAGGTCTATAATGAGTAAATCCTCATTTGCAATACATGAAGTTTATTCTTTTTATCAAAATTAATAACCCTGAAAGAGATATCAAATAATTTACGGAGTGATACTTGAATATTCCACTTCAAATATTTAGATTTTCGAATTTGAACCGTTAGACTTCGAAATTATTAAAGAACAATTGAACGTGCAAAGTTCAAATGCACAAATCCTTCGCCTCCTTGTGTCATTTATTAGTTAATAATAGTAGTTTATTAGTAATTTCCAAACGAATTTCTCAATAGAGTTAATTCAAAAGTCTTTATTGACTCAAATACTCATTTTCCAGGTCTATAATGAGTAATTTCTCACTTGCAATATACGAAATTTTTGTTAAAATTAACAATTTTGAGAGATATCAAATAATTCAAGGAGTGATACTTGAAAATTCCACTTCAGATATTTCTTTTTTTGTAGTTCAACTGTTCGACTTCGAAATTATTAAAGAAAAATTAAACCCGAAACATTAAAATGCACAAATCCTTCGCCTCATTGTGTCGTTTATTGGTTAATAATAGTAGTTTATTAGTAATTTCCAAACGAATTTCTCAATAGAGTTAATTCGAAAGTCTTTATTGGCTCTAAGGGTTATTTTCCAGGTCTATATTGAGTAATTTCTCACTTGCAATACATGAAATTTATTCTTTTTATTAAAATTAATGACCCTGAAAGAGATATCAAATAATTTACGGAGTGATATTTGAATATTACACTTCAAATATTTCGATTTTTAAAGTTTAACCGTTAGGCCTCGAAATTATTAAAGAAAAATTGAACGTTCAACATTGAAATGCACAAATCCTTCGCCTCCTTGTCTCGTTTATTTTTGTTCATTTATTGTAGTTCAATAAATTCAATTTTCAAACGAATTTTCTCAATAGAATTAATTCGAAAAGTCTTTATTGTCTCGAAGAGTCATTTTCCAGGCCTATAATGAGTAATTTCTAACTTTCAATACACGCAATTTTTATTAAAATTAGCAATCTTGAGAGATATCAAATAAAATTTATAGAGTGTTACTTGAAAATTCCACTTCAAATATTTCGATTTTTACAATTTAACCGTTAGATTTCGAAATTATTAAAGAAAAATTAAACCCGAAACATTGAAATGTACAAATCCTTCACCTCCTTGTGTCGTTTATCTGTTCATTTATAACAATTTAAACTTGCCGATAAACTACAAGATTCAAATTTTTCTAAAATTATCTTCAGATGGGATACTCTATACTCAATACTCTTGTAATTGATCTAGTGTCGTAGATTAATTCGATTATTTTCCCCGATATTAAGTATGAATAAAGTTACGACACTAGATTTTAGTTCTATTCTATTCTTATAATTTAATTTATTATTGATCTAAATAAATAATTTTCAGATTGATTTCCAGGTATGACGAATTCCTCTCCAACGAAACAACAATGGTGAAACTGATTAGAAAATTAATTAATTAATTAAAAATTATCTACATTAAAAATTAAAATCGAAATTTGTTCTAATTCTCGTCCTTTACATATTTAATAATAAAACAAAACAAACAAAAAAAATGTATACTAGTCATACGATTTGTGTTGGATATGACTTAAGTTATACATTGGCTTATCAATTATCATTATTATTATTATTGTAATTATTATAAAACAACTTAAAAACACAAGTTTTAAGCTTATAATAAGTATTTTGTCTTGCTTTCATTGACTTATTATTATAAAATAATAGATTATAGTTGAAAAATTCTTGAAATTAATTTAAATTGTAGTTAATTTATTCTATAATTAATTGTTGATTTGGAACAGTATTTTTGTAATTAGAGAATTTCGTCCGTTCGTTTGTTTATGTAAATATTTGTTAATTTTTCTTGCTTTTTGTCGAAATTTGTTGGTAATTTTTTGTTAAAACAACAACGGCATTAATGGTGAATTAATTAATTGATTAATTCAAAAATATTTAGCCTATTATCTAATTAATAATTTCAGCAACAATCATTTGAATAAGAAAAAAAAGTTATAATTGTGCGTGTCATGTAGGGTAAATTTGCTGTTATAGTGTCTTTAAATATGGAAAATTATTGGAAAAATATAAGACAGAAGAAAGGAGGTTTTCCCAGCCAGTTTTCCCGTTCTATTTTACAATTATTATTGATTATTATAGCGGTTCGTTGTGATAAAACACGAAATATTCTATAAATATTACACACCTACACATTATTTTGTGTAATTAAATGATAATAATGAATATAAATATTGTATTTAAATGAACTTAAATAAGTATAGTTGAATTGTAATTTTACTTGAATATTTATTGAATGTATCATTGTTGATTGAATTCGATTAATTTGTAGCATTTAGACAAGTTCTTGAAGAGTAAACATCAACAACAAGAGTTATAAAATGAAGAAAATGAGTAAATCTGTATAAATTTCCAATTTCAATTCAATGAAATTAACCAATAATAATATAAAATATAGAAAACTATCGTTAATATTATTATTATTGTTCTAGTACCCGTGTTTGTTCCTGTCCTTGATCCAGTTTTCAAGATTTATTTGGCCAAATTGAAGAAATGTAACTTTAGCTGCCTGGAAAAGTGTCACACTAATTTTCTGAAGATTCTATCCCTTATTACATTACTAGAGGGGATAGTAGGAAAATGTAACTTTAGCAGTCTGGAAAATGTCACACTGTGTCATTTTCTGAAGATTCTTATTACACTAGTACAGGAAGATTATAGAAGTGTAGTTTTTAGTCAATTCAATTCTTAATTGAGAGATTATTTGGGAGGAACAAAATTTAGAATATGTAACTTCGCTTGGAATATTTTTGAAGAAGTGTCACACGTAATTTACGAAAGATTGTGTCCCTTATTTCATCTACAATAGGGCAGTTGGAGAAGTGTAACTCAAACATTTCACTATGGGGTTGATAAATGGGAGAGGAATGTAAAATTTGGAAAAGTGTAACTTTAGTAGTCTGAAATGACAAGATTATAGCTTTTATTTCATCTTTACTAAAGGTAGTAGACTATAAAAGTGTAACTTTGTGTTGAAAAATTGACACTAAATAAGCAAATATAACTTTAGAGGTCTGGACTATTTGTCAAAATTTTCAAATTTCTATTTATTTCATCTGTCCAGAAGTGTAACTTTTCAATAATTGAGTTTTAGGGTGGACTAATTGCGGACTAGACTTGACATATTTTTGGACAATTGTCACAACGTGTAATTTTCTCAAGAGTTTACCATTTACTCCCCTCTACAGAAAATGTAACTTTTAGATATTTTATTTTAGAGAGGTATAGACTATTTATGTCAAATTTCTTCAAGTTTCTATTCTTTAGTTCATCTATATAGAAGTGTAACTTTTAAATAATTGAGTTTCAAGTTGGACAAATTGCGGGGCCAAATGAAAGAGAAATACAAAAATTTGACATATTTGGACAATTGTGTCACTGTGTAATTTTCCCAAGAGTCTATCATTTATTGCACCTATACAGAAAGCTATAGAAGTGTAACTTTTAGACAATTCACTCTTTTAATTAAAAGATTATATGTGAAAGAAACGAAATTTAGAAAATGTAACTTTATTTGCCTGGAATATTTTTGGAGAAGTGTCACACGGAGTAATTTACGGAAGAGTGAGCCTCTTATTTCAACAACAATAGGACAGTAGACTAAAGAAGTCTAACTTTTGAACAATTCAGTTTACAGGGTTGGCAAATAGAGACACTAAATGGAAGAGAAATGTAAAATTTGTAAAAATGTAACTATCAGCCTGGAATGAGTAGTAGACTATAAAAGTGTAGCTTAAAAAATTGAGAGACTAAATGGAAAGCAAATGTAACTATAGAGGTCTGGACTATTTATGTCAAATTTCTTCAAGTTCCTATTTACTTCATCTATCCAGAAGTGTAACTTTTCAGTAATTGAGTTTTAGGGTGGACAAATTGCGCGACTAGATGTAAAAGAAATACAAAAATTTGACATATTTTTGGCCAATTGTGTCACAGTGTAATTTTCTCAAGAGCTTACCATTTACTCTATCTATACAGAAAGCTAAAGAAGTGTAACTTTTGAACAGTTCAATTGTTAATTAAGAGGTCAAATGGAAGAGAAACGCAATTTAGAAAATGTAACCATTTGCCTGGAATATTTTTGCGGAAGTGTCACAGAATAATTGACACAAGATTGTGTCCCTTATTTCATCTACAATAGGACAGTAGACTACAGAAGTGTAACTTTTAAACAATTCAGAGTACAGGGTTGACAAATAGAGACACTAAATGGAAGAGAAATGTAAAAATTAGTAAATGTAACTATTTGCCTGGAATATTTTTGGAGGAGTGTCACAATAGGATTATAGACTACAGAACTGTAACTTAAATAATTCAGTTTAGGTTATATGGAAGAGAAATGTAACATTTGGAAAAATGTAACTATTAGTCTGGAATGAGTAGTAGACTATAAAGTGTAACTTGAGAAATTGGGAGACTAAATTGAAAGCAAATGTAACTTTAGAAGTCTGGACTATTTGTGTCAAATTTCCTCAAGTTTCTACTTATTTCATCTATACAGAAGTGTAACTTTTAAATAATTGGGCAAATTGCGTGACTAAATGGATAAGAAATAAAGAAATTTGACATATTTTTGGACAAGTGTCACCGTGTAATTTTCTTAAGAATTTATCACTTATTCCACCTATACAGAAAACTATAGAATGTAACTTTTAGACAATTCACTTTTTAATTAAAAACTTATAAGGGAGAGAAACGAAATTTAGAAAATGTAATTTTATTCGTCTGGAATATTTTTAGAGAAGTGTCACACTGAGTAATTTACGGACGATTGAGTCTCTTATTTCATTTGTTTTCCTATTGTAGATGAAATATCATCGACAATAGGACAGTAGATTGAAGAAGTGTAACTTTTAAACAATTCACTTTATAGGATTGACAAATAGAGACACAATGGAAGAGAAATGTAAAATTTGGAAAAATGTAACTAGTAGTGTGGAATAAGTAGTAGACTATAAAAGTGTAACTTGAGAAACTGACAGTCGATAAATGGAAAGGAAATGTAACTTTAAAGGTCTGGACTAGTATTTATCTCAAATTTATTCAAGTTTTAATTTACTTCATCTATACAGAAGTGTAACTTTTAAATAATAGGGTTGACAAATAGAGATACTAAATGGAAGAGAAATGTAATGTATGGACAAATGTAACTAGTAGCCTGGAATGACTATAAAAGTGTAACTTAGGGTTGAAAAAATGTAACTTTAGAGTTTTGGACTATTTATGTCAAATTTATTCAAGTTTCTACTTCATCTACACAGAAGTGTAACTTTTCAATAATAGGGTTGACAAATAGAGGCACTAAATGGAAGAGAAATGTAATGTATGGAAAAATGTAACTAGTAGTCTGGAATGAGTAGTAGACTATAAAAGTGTAACTTAGTGTTGAAAAAATGTAACCTTAGAGTTTTGGACTATTTATATCAAATTTCTTCAAGTTTCTACTTACTTCATCTATACAGAAGTGTAACTTTTAAATAATTGATCATTTATTCCATCTATACAGAAAGCCAAAGCAGTGTAACTTTAAACATTCTATTCTAGAATTGAATTGATAATCACTGGGGCATAATTTAGATTTTTTCTAAATTTATTTCCGGCCTGTTTGTTTATCATTATCCGAAAAATGTCCTTCATTTGATTTAACAAATAACAAAAATAGCTGCAGCCCATCAAGTGGAACTAATACATTTTTGAACAAACTACCGATAATTAACGCTAATTCCTATAATTTAACTGACTGACAACATTTTGAAGAAACTTATAAATGAAACACAATTGAAATAGAAACGAATTCATAAAGAAGATGTTAACGAAAATTTGCTTATTCTCCATATTAATTACAGCATTATTTGTACAATTACCGGTAATTTTAGTGTAATTTTACAATTATCATTACGATCTAGAGTGATTTTAGTGTAATCATCATCAACAACAATGCTTGGAAGAAATCGGTGTTGATTTGGCAACTATTCAGAATTATCATATCACTAATGCCGAAGAACCAACTGAACAACTGCTATGCTTCATGAAATGTACATTTGAGAAATCTGGAATACTGAAAAGTGATGGTAGTATTGATTTTGTTGCGTTTAAAACGACACATTTAGGGGTTGATAAGAATTGTATTGAAAATCTACCACCGATCAAACAATGCGACGATATTGTAGCCTTACAAGCATGTTCATTCAACATAAATCAACAATAATTTCGATTATCATCAACCATATCATTAACAACTAGAAAATCGTTTGTAAAATCATTTCCTGTTTATATTTCTCGTTAATTTCAACCAGAGGTAGGGTAATTCGTCTATAAAACTAGTGTAATTTTCCGATTTTTATGTCACAACATTTTCATCTGTTAACGGTGAAACATGTTGTTCTATTATGTTGCAATTTTCGTGATTTTTGTCACAATTCAGGTAATTTTTCTGTAACAATCCGGTGATTTTCACTGTAAATCTCTCTGTTGTAGTTGAGTTCCAGTTACAATTCAAGTGAATTGGATCGTTTGATTGGCGAGTGTGCCGATAAGAACAACATTAAAGTTGATGAATTGGATAAAGTGGATTGGATGAAACCGGAGGAGATTGATGAAAAGTACCTATGTACAGTGAAATGTTTCTTTGAACGTAATGATGTGGTGAAAAGTGATGGTACATTTGATGTTGATAGCTATATCGAATTGTTGGGTGAATTGGAAACATCTGAATCGGAATCGGAATCGGAATCAACTTCAAAATCATCACAAGAGGTGCTGGATTGTTTGAATGGTATTGGGAAAATTGAGACTTGTGGTGATTTGAAGAAAATCGTCTATTGTGATCCGCATTTTGAATAGTTTCATTGGGTGAAAATCACGCAAATATAGAAAAATTTAGTAACAGAAGGCAGAGATTTGTATTAATTTCTTCAATTTTAAGAAGATCCCCTAGATCCAAGGTAATCCTTCATTTTTTCACAATCCAGAGCCTTAAATATAGCCTTAATCATTGAAACTCCAGTGATTGAGGCTTATTTCATGATAGGTGTTGCGAAAGTTTATTGGGGAGCCCTTAAAGCTCTGTCGCCTTTTTAGGATTTTTCGACAATATAGCCTTTTTATATCTCGTTTTCTGTGATTCCAGAGCCTTAAATGTAGGCTTAATAATTGAAAATCTAGTGTTTAAGGCCCATTTCATGATAGGTATTTTGGAAGTCTATTAGGGAGCCCTTAAATCTCTAGATTTTCTATCATATTTTAACAATATGGCCTTTTTATATCTCGTTGTCTGCGATTTAGAGCCTTAAATATAGTCGTAATCATCAAAACTCCAATGCTTAAGGCTCATTTCATGATAGGTGTTTTGAAGGTTTATCAGGGATGATTTTCCGGCAATATAGCCTTTTTATATCTCGTTGTCTGCGATCTAGAGCCTTAAATATAGCCTTAATCATTGAAACTCCAATGATTGAGGCTTATTTCATGATAGGTATTTCGAAAGTTTATTGGGGTGCCCTTAAAGTTCTGTAGCCTTTTCATGATTTTCGACAATATAGCCTATTTATATCTCGTTTTCTATCATCCCAGAGCCTTAATCATTGAAAATCTAGTATTTAAGGCTTATTTCATGATAGGTGTTTTGGAAGTTTATTGGGGAGCCCTTAAATCTCTAGACTTTTTATCATATTTTAACAATATAGCCTTTTTATATCTTGTTGTCTGCGATCTAGAGCCTTAAATATAGTCTTAATCATCAAAACTCCAATGATTGAGGCTTATTTCATGATAGGTATTTCGAAAGTTTATTGGTGTGCCCTTAATGCTCTGTAGCCTTTTTATGATTTTCGACAATATAGCCTATTTATATCTCGTTTTCTGCGATTTAGAGCCTTAAATATAGTCTTAATCATCAAAACTCCAATGCTTAAGGCTCATTTCTTGATGGGTGTTTTGAAGGTTTATCGGGGATGATTTTATATAGCCTCTTTATAACCTGTTTTCTGCGTTCTGGAGCCTTAAATATGGCCTTATTGATTGAAACTAATGCTTAAGGCTTATTTCATGATAGGTGTTTTGGAAGTTTATTGGGGAGCCATTAAATCTCTAGACTTTTTATCATATTTTAACAATATAGCCTTTTTATATCTCGTTGTCTGCGATCTAGTCTTAAATATAGCCTTAATCATCAAAACTCCAATGCTTAAGGCTCATTTCATGGTAGGTGTTTTGAAGGTTTACCGGGAATGATTTTTCGACAATATAGCCTGTTTAGAACTTGTTTTCTGGGTTCTAGAGCCTTAAATATGGCCTTAATCATTGAAACTTTAATGCTTGAGGTTCCATTCAGTCTTAATCCTCCGGTAAGGTAATCAATTCAATTCTAGGAGGAAGCTGTAATAGATGCCTTGCGAGTTAATTGGGGAGTTTTCGCAGTCTTGTAGAGTTTTTTATGATAAGTTTGATAAGATTTGGGCATGAGAATGTAGCCTCCGTGGCGCAATCGGCTAGCGCGTTCGGCTGTTAACCGAAAGGTTGGTGGTTCGAGCCCACCCGGGGGCGGTCATTTTTTTTCGATATCAATCTTTTGTTTTGCAAGTCTTCTTTGGGCGACATTTTCCCCAAAATTTTGGACTTCCAAGCACTAAAAATGATTCAGTAAGG
>JACDRQ010000775.1:0-20159 GCA_013841215.1 Hycleus cichorii
GTTTGAACTATTTGATTTCCAAATTTGTATTGCCTAGCAATAATACTTTTCGGGATATGAATTTTTTAATAAAACACTACAAATTTAAAATTTTCAGAAAAAGTTGAAATTCCTGAAAAACTATTTACGCTAGACCATAGGTTATGTTATCAAAGTCCATTTCATTTTTACCATAGAATCTAAATATGGAATAAAANATAAGAAAGTAGGGTGCACTACCCCATACACCGGGGGTTGATAGAACAACGAAACTATTTTCCAGGTGTAGTTCAGGTGGAAAAACGGGTGCATACCAAATTTCAGAAACTTTCATCAATTAGAACTCTTTAAACGTCTAATAGGCCAAACACTTGGCTCACTCTGTATTTATCAATGGAAAACAAGCGACTAAATGTACGGCCAATGACAATTGGGCATATTTTTCTTACATAGTTGTCTATGTAAAACAAGTGACAATTGAAATTTGAAATGATATTGTTTATTTTACTTCTCAGTTGGCCATGTTTTCCTTACATACTGTCGTAGCTTTCTTCGAACAGTTGAAACGAATCAAATTTAGCCAATTATGAAATAATCTACGACAATTTAAACATAATCAACTATGAATTACTACAATACAATCAATATTTAAAATTTGAAATCTACAATTCAATTTTAAATTAGAAAATAGGGTTAGTGTATATTTATTATATTGAATGTACCACGATAATACACCATGTTTGTTTTTTTTTTTAAGGTAATGTCGTAACTTTATTCATCCATTTTGAAATACATTTACAATTATCAAAACCATGGCCAATTAGGATGTAAAATCTATATTTCTAAAAGACTCACCCTGTATTTGGGGGTATTGTTGTAAATACGAGACACAAAAGGTTGAAATTCATTAAAAAAAAAACTTACACTCTCCGAATTGCGCACAATCACATTCTTATCACTAGTTTTCTTTCGTTTCGCCTTCAATGTTGACGAATTTTGTTGCTGTTGTTGTTGTTGTTGTAAAACATTACCATTATCATCAATTTTCTGTAAAAAGAACGAAAAAAAATTCTGATAATAATTAATAAAATTAGCTACATTCCACTCGATTTATACTAAAAAAATAATAATAACAATAATAATAAATGATAATAAATAATAACCTTTCCATCATCTAATAAACGATTAGTTGTTGCCATTGTTGTTGTATTTGTTGCCAAAATTGATGATGATGATGATGTTGTCATCACTGTTGTTGTTGTTGCTATTGTTGTTGTTGTTGTTGTTGTAATTGGTGATGTTGTTGTTGTTATTGTTGATATTGTTGTATTCGATGGTATCGATATTGATTTCTTCTTATCAATATTACTTTCTAAATGTGTTAATTGTAATGGATCATCAACATTATCTACAAATTAATTAAATTAAATTTAATTAATTAATAAATTACGATACTTACTAACTTGTAAGGTGGCTCTACTGGTAAATTTAGCTGGTTGATTGATTGAATGATGTGTAATTTCTGTTAATGGTATTTGTTGTTGTTGTTGTTGTTCTTGATAATCATGAGCCAAACTATCATGTTCTAATAATCGTTCTGATTCTAATAAATCATTAACAATGATTGTTTTATCATTCAATTCTTTTTTATTACGACGTGCCTCCTCTAAAAATTCCATTGTTGCACTAGCTATACCTGTATTAACATTACACGGTAGACTGCCTATAAATAACAACAAATACAACATTAACACGGTTTTTTAAGATCATCGAAATACAGGGTGAGTCAAGAAAATGACCTTTTAAATCGATAAAATTGCAAAAATTTCAACCTAAAAAATATCTTCCTCCAATATTTAGGGTTGAGCAACCTATTTGCTAATTTTATTGTATATTTACGTATAAAACGTAATAAAAATCAACAAAACAAAACAAAGAAAGCTTTGTTGAAACAAAATTCATTAAAAATAAGAACTGTAGAAAAACATAAAATTTGAGGTTATATTGTTAATCTATAAACAAACGAGAATCGTCTAGTTTGTCAGTTATACCAATATAAGAATGTAAATTTCACCATATATTTCTATATGAATGTTATTAGTCCTTGAATTATAGGGTTGGTAACAAATTCAAAACTTTCTTTAAATAGGCCACCCTCCTAGATCACCCTTTATACGAATTTAAAATTAATAACAATACCTCCTTCACGTTGTCGTGCACTAACGCTTTTTTTTGTACGTTGTTTCGACGATGACATATCGTACAATTCATCTTTTGTTAAATTATTCAAACTACCACCATGTACTGTATTTTTGGTTACTGTATTTTGTGTTGTCATTATTGTTGATGATGTTGATGATTTTCGATGATGTTGATGATGATGATATTGATTATTATTATTATTGTTATGATGACGTGCATTACGTTTAGCTTGTTGATTACAATAACGTACTAATTCTGAACCACCAGCACGTGTTGCTAATTCATTACGTAAACCTTCTTCAGCTTCACTTAATAATTGTTTAAATATTAAACTTTTCCCTTCACGATCATTTGGATTTTTATAATTAGCAGCCTCATCTAATAGATCACGTAATTGGCGTTCATCTAATTCATCCACTGCCTACAAAATAATAATAATTAGAACATAACCACACTTTATAGCCCCCTTTTGACGAACCAATACAATATAACCCCACTTTTTAACTCAATTGTTCAAGAAAACAAATGACAATCAAATTCGATATAACCTAACAATTTTTACCCCAGATTTACAATAACAAATATGCTACGTCATTAATTCTATAAAAATCCCCTCTACTTTTTAATGATTCAAACGATAATTACAGGTGAAAGTATCGAAAATTACCTGTAATTCTCCCAATTTTACAAATATTCAAGTGAGCTACGACAATAAACAAAAAAATAGAACACAACCTCACTTTAGGTCCAATTTTCGGAAAACAACCGACAATCGAATCGTACATAACCTCACTTTTGGCCCCTTCATTCGAAAAACAATCGATATATATATAACCTCATTAAATCCAGTTTTATAACAATAATCAATGTTAGGCCAATTTCGCATGATAAATTCCCTTAAACCACGTTTTTTTTCAATTATTATAACCCTAATTATATGAGAAAATATTAAAAATTACCTGGAAATTTTCAAACTTGGTACAAATTCGAGTTGGCTGATATTGTTTCCAGAAATAATTGAGAATCGATTGCAATATAACCTCACATTTAGGCCCCCTTTCCGGAAAACAATTGACAATCAAATGGTATATAACCTCACTTTTTAACCCCCAATTTTACGATAATAACAAAAATTTGGACAATTATGCTACGTCATTATTTCCAATAAAATCCCCAATTTTTTTTAATTATAACAAATAATAAACCAAATTACCTGTAATTTTGCGAATTTTACCAAAAATCGGATTATTTACAACAAAAATTAAACCAACTAACCTATAAAAATTACAAATAAATTCGAAATTTATTGAAAATTATTAGAATTATTTTTGGTAAAGGGGGCGATTTTGTTCAATTGTTCAAAACAGCTGACTATCGTTTCATATTGAAGTTAAAATGGCCACCGTATATATTCACATGTGTGTGTGTGTGTGTATATGTGCGTATAAATTTGTGTATGTGTGCGTGTATATTTTACACCCAATGGCGACTTGATGATCTCGCCAATAATACCCCTCTCGTATACACCAATGTGATAGACAAAGATGCACGATAATTGGTTAAAAAAAGACAACAAATCGCCCCGATATCTACCGGGTATATGTGAAAAAACCCAATAAATTAGAAAATCGACCATCTCTGTCTAACTTAAACAAACTCCCAATATACCTGATCTCTTTTAAGGTTGCTGCCTTTCGTCGACATCGTAGTAGCCGTATTTGTTGTAGTCGTTGTTGTTGTTGTTGTTGTAATTGTCTTATTTGTATCTAAATTGGTTTTATTATTCTTATCGGGGGCTTTCGGGGGTGTATCATTGTCCGGCGATGGGGCCATCACAAAAATATCCCCCTATCTCGCTCCAATTCACACGAAATAATCACTCTATCTCTTTTATTTCAAATACCAATTTTCAAGACGAATTGAATTCTAGAAGATTAATTATCGGATAATAATGATAATAATAACGATATTATCACATATACATCGACACAAATTCAACTGTTTTTTTGTTTCAATACCAATATTATTATTATTATTATTAATATCAATCTAGCACTCGGTGTTGTTCTTGTTTTTTTTGTTTTTTTGTTATATTCCCTGTTGCCCCCCCAATGACACTACATTTACACGAATTGATTAATCACCAATTAATCAATGAATTTTGATTCAACTGTTCAATTACGGTAATAACACGAATTTATTATCAATTTGTAGGTGTTCCATTTTTTTTTTTATTAATTTATTTTGTCTGTGTGTGTGTATATTTTAATAAATCCACATTTCACTGGCGGCCATTTTCTAACTAACACACACACACACAGGCATACCAACCTAAACACACAAATAAACTGGAAAACAAATGACAAATGTCACGTGATGGATTACCAATATAACGAAATTTAATGAAATTTCTAAATTAATTTGTAATTCGACGATAATTATCGACAATTTCGTTGTTCTATTATCAATAATTGTGTTTTTCGTGTGAATTTATGGGATTTTCATCGAATTGACGCAGGTATGCAAAGATGGCTGTGCTTGTTGTGGTTAAAGTTACGTCAACTACAATATACAGGGTGTATTCGTTTTCAACTTATATTTCAACAATAAATTAATTATAATTTCGTAATAAATTCGTTAATTTCCCAATCAGGATTGCCAATTTCCTTCATTGAATACTCGATAAATTCGACATTGCCATCATAATCGACTAGGATCAAAGTGTGCGCTCTACAATTTCATTTGTTTTAACAAATTTGATTAATTAAAACAAATTATACCTAGTGCCGTATTCAGAGCCGACTTCAACGAAAATCGACGATAATTCGTCGACTTTGTTGACGTTTTCCGCCAGGACCGGATCGGGAGTATTTCTAAAATAATTACACGTTAGTAGGTTATGATTTCAGTTGACATTTGTAGCGTCAATTGTCGAAATTGTAAATTACCGGTGTCTAGATTTCAATAATTCGTGTATTAGGCGCGTTTTCAATTGTTGACGATCGTCGGTTGTTTCGATGATTTTCCGGAAAATTCCAGTACCGTATTCGACTTTTTTCAATGGGTTGCTCGGCGAACTATTACCAAAACCTAGAAATTCCTCATTGCCGGCGCCGTATTCGACACAATTTTCCGGTGAGTTGCTATAAAAACACGTCTTTATATTATTACGATTCAAATCAACCATAATACAGTTATAAGCGTTGTAATTATTCTTTTTTAATTCGTTTTCAACGTATTGTTTCGGTGTAATTGTTGGATTTTGTAGATAATTGAAAACTATCGGGCCACGGCCGGTTTCCGATGGTGTTACCAACCCGGATCGGGGTGCATTCAATAGGGCGGCAAATTTCAAATGATTCGCATCGTGTGTTGCTATACCCAACCACATGCCGCCTTCACGGCCCAATAGCATGTCTCTACCTACAAGGTTAAATTTGTTGAAATTTGAGGTAATTTTTTTTTATTATCGAAGTTAACCTCCAATAATGTTGGTTGTTGGACATTTGAAAGCCGATCTAGCTGGCCGTTTATAGTCTTCATCGCGATTCGATGCTATAATTAAACGATAACGATTCAACGATTCCACTGGTCGACTGTTACGATTCGTATAAACAAACAATATGCACATTGTTCAATTGTTTAACTGATTTCAAGTCACATCACACTGTGACTTTATCTAAATGTATAAACGTCTGTATATAGTGATTCTTTAGATTAAATTTAATGATAATTATATCTAGGGGGCATTTATTTGATAAAAATTCGAATTTTTTCGTGTTAATTAATTGTTTTGTTCTTAACGAATCAATCATTAGCCAACGTTCAAGGTTATGTTACAAGGTCGCTAGACATAACCTCGAAATTCTGCAACTAATAAACAACAATGCCACCTTGATTGAATCAATTTAATTCGCAATTTTTTCCCACAGACCACTCGATTACGGCGAATTCAACTAGCTGGAAACACAAAAAAAAATCAGTGGAAATTAATTTCGAATTGAGTGTGGACAATTATGGAAATTTCTATCGAAACTGATGACAACAATGGTAAGATTTATTGTTTTTTTTTCTATTTACCTTAATTTTAATGATAACGGAATTTCTATTTGTCTTGAACTTGTTGATAAGAGGAATTGGATTATCAAATTATAAATATTTGTTAAAATAATTATAGGATTATCGATTTTTTTTGTATGAAAATTATTGATAATTAGACAACTAAAGATGGCGTTGTGTATAGTTGGTTGCATAGAAACGTAAAAATTATATACAGGGTGATTCACTATTCTTGTCCAATTGTGGAATTATTACAATTTAATCAAGTCAGGATGATTCATAATTATCGGCTATTTTTAAATTGTAATTTAATTGATGCAATTTTGATCAAGGTGGCTTTTATAAATACAAGGTGATTCAATATTTTTAAATAATTGTAATTGTTCCCAGTGGCGGCTCGTGTATAAATTCTCTTCAATTGTTTTTCAATCAAAATACAGGGTGTATTTCAGCTTTTAGTTGGCTGTGTTTTGATTAAATAGTGTCGTAGATTGAGTCATACACTTGGAAAATGCATTTACAAACATCAAATTTAATGTGAATCAAGCTACGACACAGCCAACTAAAAGTAAAGTGAGCAATGTTATGCCGCTCATAGTTGGCCATGTTTTTGGCTATCGTTTGTTTTTCATTTAAAAAAAGACGTTGATAAATGTCAACTTTAATCGAATATGGAGCAAGTTACGACTATGTTGAACAAAAATATAGCCAATTGACAAATTTCGTAATTTATGAAGCAATCTACGATACTTTGCAACCAAAGCACACTGTGTTTAGATTANCCAACTGTGTGATATTTTGGTTAATTTTATCGTTATTATTCACATAACTACCATGTGTGCCACGGTATTCCTCTTCGCAGTAGCCTATGAATTCATGAACGTAGGTCTGCTTCTTATTTCAACTGTGTAATCTACATTACCGACAATCTGTTGAATTAAGAGGATGTCGGTAATGCAGATTATTGAGTTGAAACAAGAAACTGACATACGTTCGCAAAGTCATAGTCTACTGCGAAGAGGAATAGCGTGGCATACATGATATAACGACCAACATTGGTGAATCACCCTGTATAAAATTAAGGCTAGAACATGCGAGATAAACGTGCGTTTCCATGCGATAATTATACAGAATTTAAGTATGTTCAAAGCTGTATTGTTCCACTAATCGAAAATTGATGTCTTATCAATAATTGTAGTGTTTTATACTCTTATCAATAATTATTAATCATTGATTCATCTTTATTGTGTCACGATAAATGTCAAATTGTTGTTAAAAATGCGTACGGTAGCGTTAAAACCAGGTATTTTCTCTTCATCAATTCTTATCACAAAAAAAATAATTATCAAATTATTGTCAAGGTCAACCGGAAAAGTTGCACATACAATTAATGCACTTCCGTCAAAAATTCAATTGGGATTGTGGTATTTCTTGTGTATTGATGGTATTACCACGAAAATATCGACAACATCTATTGAAGAATTTCCAAAGAATTTGTAAAGACGAAGGCTTCTTTGGAAGGTAGTATTTATTCATTTGTTTAAACAAACAAACAAACAAAAAACAATTGATTTCAGTACATGGACAATTGATTTATGTTATCTATTGAAACGTTACAATATCAAACACGTGTACTATACGATAACGTTAGGTGTACACCCGGGTTATAAAGGCAATAGTTTCTACCACCACATCTTGACCAAGGTTTGTCTGACTGACTGTAAAATTATAGGTTATGTCACTAATACGCCACAAAGTTGGCTGCAATTTCCATTGACAAATGTCAAATCTAGTAAAATCATGGCCAACTTTGGGTGGATTAGTACAGTTGTACAATTGTTTCTTGATGATGGTGGTGATTTTACAGGATGAATCTCGAATTAATTCACGATTCGAACAAGCCCAATTCAATGGTATAGAAATTAAACGTGCCTCAATTAAAATCGAACAAATCCTACAACATCTAATTAATGGCCCTATAATTATTCTAATTAATGCACGTCTATTAAATTGTGATGTATGTAAATTGAATAAAATTACAACGGAATTACGGAAATGTATACCATGGCCTATACCATATCAGGGCCATTATATCGTTTTGTGTGGTTATGAATGGCATTGTAAGAAGATCTACTATCGCAACCCATCGTTTTCCGATCGTACGTATTTCTAGTGTGAACCGCCGTTAATTTATCTTCTAATTGGTCTAATTTAAAAATAGCAGTTGCGCGCTCAATTTGGGCGGTTTATTTAAAATAATTGTTTCCAGGTGTTTGCGTAATGTCTGTGGATTCGTTGGAGGAGGCGAGGAAGAGTTACGGTACCGATGAGGATGTCATTTTGATTTATACATGACGTCACTGATTCGCAATTATAATTTATTTAAATTTTTTTGATAATTTATAAAATAAATTCTAACCTCGATTAGTGTGTATGGCTGCCTTAGTTCACTGAAGGAATACGCTTTATTATTGGTCGATTCGTCACCATGGCAACCGAACTGAGGCGACACGCCCCCTGAATTTGGCGGTTTATTCAAATTATTTGATAGAAATTTGCCGTCACTAATTCGAAATTAGTTCTATAATTTATGTAAAAGTATTTTTTGATAATTTATAAAATAAATTCTAACCTCGATTAGTGTGTATGCTACCTTAGTTCACTGAAGGAATATTATTTATTGGTCGATTCGTCACTATGGCAACCGAACTGAGGCGACACGCCCACTGAATTTGGCGGTTTATTCAAATTATCCGTAAAAGAAGCGTCGTCACAAATACGCTTTACTATTGGTCGATTGGCAACCGAACTGAGGCGACACGCCCACTGCATTTGGCGGTTTTTTCAAATTGTTTGATGGAAATTTGGCGGATCAGAGGTGTTCTATCGATTTCTAGATTTTGTTTGAAAATTTTACTTTTAATTCGTATTTCTTTGATAGAAGAATACAATTTCTGTTATTATCTCTACAATTATTTACAATAAATTAGAATTAATTGCATCATTTTTTGTGTTTTGAAAAAACAAAAATAATTCTACATTAAACTAATAAAAATAATTAAAATTATTTGGTAACGAAGGCACAATCTCTTTTTGCTACAAAAAGAATTAGATTTCTGATTATTTTTTTTACTTAATATATTTAAAATTTATATAAAAATAGTTAATTTTCTTCCAAAATTAATCGAATAGTCCCTGAATAATTCACTCTAAATTCATTTGTTTAATCAAATTAACCAATAAAATTGGAAACAAAATGGCGATTATTACTAGAAAATAAAACAAAACACAAATTATACCTTACGATTTCGACGTTTTCTCACTGTTTCTTTTGTTTTTGGTATCGTTTTCAACGTTGATAATCTATCTGTAAATTAATAAAACAATTGAAAAAGCTAGTTTGATTCCGGGAAAATACACGCGATTAGTCGACCAATCGGATAGTAATACGCGTGCGCTTTATTCTCGATGACCAACCAATCGTGTATTTTCCGGTAGTAAGTTTTGATTTTAATTGGCAATATTTACGTTTTTTGGTAATTTTGGTTGTTTTCTTTGTACTTTGTTTCTTAACGGTTGTTTTTACAGTTGTCAAACGACGTACTGGTTGTGTACGTTTCTTTAATTCGTATCGTTTCTTTTTAATAATTGTTTGAGCAATTGTTTTTGTATTTTTGACAATCTTCTCTAGACGACTACTCTTTCTTAATTTAATATTATCATCAATATTGTTATTATTTAATAAATTATCATCATTATTATTATTAATAATAAGGCTAGAATCACAGGATTTCCGTTTTTTTGAACGGACGACAATTTTGTCGTCTTGTTCGGTAATTTTCGGACGTTTTCGTAGGTTATGATGATTGATTTCAACTGTTGTAGTTGTAGGGGGGGTTGTTTTCAAATTTTCACCATCATTTTCATTCAAATCAATCGACGATGATGAAATCTCATTGATTTGTATCGAATTATCGCCATTATTGTTGTTCTCTTTATTTTTGATATCGTTCGGATCGAAACTGAGACTTTCGCGTGGTTTCGTTGTGAAATTGTGCTCTTTCAACGGTAAATTGATTGTTGTTGGTGGATTTCCATTGGTTGTTGGTACCGCTTCGGCTTCATTGATTGGTGGTGGTGGTGGTGGTTCGGTTGTTTGTTGTTTTTGTTCGTCTTCAAATCGCGTTACGATCTTCAATCCACTATCCGGATATGTTGATTTCTTGCGATTCTTCAGGACTTGTACACGTGGCGGTCCAGGTGGATCTAAAATCAATGTGACAACTGATGTGTTATCAGCACGCATACGTGTACAATGCCAACGTTCTAACGCCCTTTCGACTAATAATTTCGATGGATTCAACCATGTTTTATTGATTGAATCGTTCAATGCCGCCAATTCGTTATGTTTTTCGGCTTGTTGGACGATCGTTACGGCCATTTGTGGTGTTATCATATTGAATAGACCATCTGTACCGAATATTAGACATTTATGTCGGTTTGTATCGATTTTTAAAACGGAACAATCCGGATCTGGTGATACAATGAATTGATTAATTTGTGAATTATATGACCATAAATCACCTAAACTACGGGCTACGGCTAAGAAGGGAATTTCATCGATTGGTGTTGAACGACGTACGGGGCCTTGGTGGCCCATTTTCGGCCGGTTCCAGACAACACGAGGGACACCTTTAACCAAACAATACAATTACATATACTCCATTTTGATAATTTACCCCTTAGGTGGCTATAATTGCGTTACTAGAGTCGTAGATTGGTTCATATTCTGTTTAATAAGGCTTGAAATTTTGATCGAAGATTTCTCCTTTATTTTCAAAGCAAAAATCAAGTGCTATAGCCCGTTGGAAAGAGCATTTCAAGCTGCAGAGCACGATAGGTTCTGTTTTGGAAAATTCCGTGGAAATTCCGAGTTATAGAGGAAAATTTAGAGACGTGTATTTTCTATATTTTCTCCAATCATTCAGTTGTATATATTTTCTCCAATCATTCAGTTGTTCATTTGTTTGTAGTGATTATGGGGTTTAAATGATGGCAAATTTAAGAATTTTCCAAATATTCAAGAAATTTTCCAACCGGATTGGTAATTTTCCGGAAAATAGAAAATTTTGAAGAATTTTCTACTTGAAAATCAAGCGTTATGATTTATTGGAAAGCGTATTTCACGGTGTATGGTGGGGTTTTCCGTTTTGGAAAATTCTGCGGAAATTTCGAATGATTGTGGAAAATTTAGAAGCACGTTTTTCCATATTTCCCCCCCCCTATAATCATTTGTTTGTAGTGATTATGGGGTTTAAACGATAGCAAATTTAAAGAATTTTCCAAATATTCAAAAAATTTTCCAACCGGATTGGTAATTTTCCGGAAAATAGAGGAAAACGAAATTTTTAAGAATTTTCCACTCGAAAATCAAGCGTTACGACTCATTGAAAAAAGTATTTCAAGTTGTATGGTGGGGTTTTCCGTTTTGGAAAATTCTGTGGAAATTTCGAATGATAGAGGAAAACTTAGAAGCACGTTTTTCCATATTTCCCCCCCTTATAATCATTTGTTTGTAGTGATTATGGGCTTTAAATGATAGCAAATTTAAAGAATTTTCCAAATATTCAAGAAATTTTCCAACCGGATTGGCAATTTTGCGGAAAATAGGAAAAAACAGAATTTTGAAGAATTTTCTACTCGAAAATCAAGCGTTATGATTTATTGGAAAGCGTATTTCAAGGTGTATGGTGAGGTTTTCCGTTTTGGAAAATTCTGTGGAAATTTGGATTGAATGATTGAGGAAAATTTAGAAGCACGTTTTTCCATATTTCCCCCCTAACTCGGCTTATATTCATTTGTTTGTAGTGATTATGGTGTTTAAATGATGGCAAATTTGACAAGATTTCCAAATAATCAAGAAATTTTCCGATCGGTTTGGTGATTTTCCGGAAAATTGAGAAAATTTCAAAGAATTTTCGTTGCACAATCTCCTCTATAATTTGCCACTCGAAAATCAAGCGTTACGACTCATTGGAAAGTGCATTTCAAGCTGTAGAATGAGATTTTCCGTTTTGAAAAATACCGTAGAAATTCTGTTATAGAGGAAAATTTAGAAGCGTATATTTTCTATATTTTCCCCAATGATTCGGTCTATATTCATTTGTTTGTAGTGATTATGGGGTTTAAATGATAGCAAATTTAAAGAATTTTCCAAATATTCAAGAAATTTTCCAACCGGATTGGTAATTTTCCGGGAAATAGAAAAAAACAAAATTTTGAAGAATTTCCTACTCGAAAATCAAGCGTTACGACTCATTGATATTTCAAGTTGTGGGGTTTTCCTTTTTGGAAAATTCTGTGGAAATTCCGAATGATTGAGGAAAATTTAGAAGCACGTTTTTCCATATTTCCCCCCCTAACTCGGCTTATATTCATTTGTTTGTAGTGATTATGGTGTTTAAATGATGGCAAATTTAAAGAATTTTCTAAATATTCAAGAAATTTTCTCACCAGATTGTTAATTTTCCGGAAAATTGAGAAAAACAAAATTTTGAAGAATTTCCTACTCGAAAATCAAGCGTTATGATTTATTGGAAAGCGTATTTCAAGGTGTATGGTGAGGTTTTCCGTTTTGGAAAATTCTGTGGAAATTTCGAATGATAGAGGAAAACTTAGAAGTACGTTTTTCCATATTTCCGCCCCTTATAATCATTTGTTTGTAGTGATTATGGGGTTCAAATGATAGCAAATTTAAAGAATTATCCAAATATTCAAGAAATTTTCCAACCGGATTGGCAATTTTCCGAAAAATAGGAAAAAACAAAATTTTGAAGAATTTCCTACTCGAAAATCAAGCGTTATGATTTATTGGAAAGCGTATTTCAAGGTGTATGGTGAGGTTTTCCGTTTTGGAAAATTCTGTGGAAATTCCGAATGATTGAGGAAAACTTAGAAGCACGTTTTTCCATATTTCCCGCCCTAACTCGGCTGATATTCATTTGTTTGTAGTGATTATGGTGTTTGAATGAGGGCAAATTTGACGAGATTTCCAAATAATCAAGAAATTTTCCGATCGGTTTGGTGATTTTCCGGAAAATTGAGAAAATTTCAAAGAATTTTCGTTGCACAATCTCCTCTATAATTTGCCACTCGAAAATCAAGCGTTACGACTCATTGGAAAGTGCATTTCAAGCTGTAGAATGAGATTTTCCGTTTTGAAAAATACCGTAGAAATTCTGTTATAGAGGAAAATTTAGAAGCGTATATTTTCTATATTTTCCCCAATGATTCGGTCTATATTCATTTGTTTGTAGTGATTATGGGGTTTAAATGATAGCAAATTTAAAGAATTTTCCAAATATTCAAGAAATTTTCCAACCGGATTGGCAATTTTCCGGAAAATAGAGAAAAACAAAATTTTGAAGAATTTTTCACTCGAAAATCAAGCGTTACGGACTCATTGAAAAGGGTATTTCAAGTTTTATGGTGGGGTTTTCCGTTTTGGAAAATTCTGTGGAAATTTCGAATGATAGAGGAAAATGTAGAAGCACGTTTTTTCATATTTCCCCCCTAACTCGGCTTATATTCATTTGTTTGTAGTGATTATGGTGTTTAAATGATGGCAAATTTGACGAGATTTCCAAATAATCAAGAAATTTTCCGATCGGTTTGGTGATTTTCCGGAAAATTGAGAAAATTTTAAAGAATTTTTAATTTTTTTTTATATTTTCCACCCTAACTTATCTTCATCTTTATCTTTAATTGTTTTATCTTCAATTGTTTCCACTGATTAGGGGGTTTAAATGATAACAGATTGGAACGACTTTCCTAATGTGCAAGAAATTTTCCAACAGGCCTGATAGTTTTCCGAAAAATTGAGGAAAATGCATTTTTATTAAAAATTTCCACTTGTACCATCTTAAAGAGTCCAATTTTACATTTTTAAAGAAAATATAAAGTTTTTGAAACGCCCAAATTGTGATAATTCAAGGAAAATTCTAGGAAAATTCACTCAATTCTCCAATTAAAAATGACTGTTTTATTCCGAATTTTCTCCACTTTATAGACTTTCCAATAAGACTATTGTCGAAGAAAATTTCTTGGAAAAATCATATGGAAAACTACCATAATCAGTCGGAAAATTTCGACTAGATGGCAACTAAACGACAAGCGAGTTTTCCACCCAATTTTTCAGGAAAACCATAACCACCACACCATTGGAAAGTCTATTAATAGGCGAAAATGACTTTAATTTTGCTATTTTCCTCAACTGCCCGGAAAACTATAAAACCGACCGGAAAATTTCTTGCATATTTAGAAAACTCCACCAATTGGCTATCACTAAAAACAATAAACATATAGGGGAAATTATTTTCTTCAATAACTCGAAATTTCCCCAAAATTTTCCAAAATAGAAACCATCACGTCCTAGAGCTGGAAATACGCTTTCCAACGAGCCTTAATACTTGATTTTCGACTGAAAAACACCGGAGAAATCGTCGATTAAAATTCCACTATTTCTAAACAATTATAATCCAAATCAAACTACGACCTACGTTGCAAATACATAGCCAATTCGGATATTGTTGGATAATTACCGGATTTCGCGACGACTTTACCACCACATTGACTAATCCGGATCATTTCATCGATATTCTCCGGCTTATGATCGGTGGTTAAAGGTTGCGCCTTCCAATCACCACCGCCATTCTCTAAATAACCCAAAATTATGGCCGAATCACCGACATGCCCTATATAGATTTTGCCACGGCGTATAAACGCAACACTGGCCGTAGTGCCGGCGGTGCTCGGCAAACCGGACGCCGTTCTCGGCCATTTCTCTACAACAACAACAACATAACCTCAAATTCAGTTAGCAACACACCAAATTGGAAATAACCTTGCTCTTTCCACATAGCATAGTGGGTTGCTATATAGCCGTCTTTGATGGCCCTCAATACGTCGTCATCGTTGTCCGACCAGAAGCTTTTATGTTTGATTATCGTTTCCATTAGGTGTTCTTTGGCGAAGGCGGCCGCCTCGGCGCCCCCATGCCCATCGTAAATGCCGAAAAAGGCGTATTCCAGGTCGCGTTCATCTTCCGTTTGTTGGTAGGCCACCGAGAAGAAGTCCTCCATGTATTTGCGGCCACCTTGGCGACAATGTCCAGTCACACGTAGATTTACACCAATCGAAGCTGGCATTATTCTCTATTACACAACAACAAAACCGACAATATTACAACATTATAAACAGTTCGTTTATATTCAACAAAAATAAATAAATAAAAATTAAAATCTAGAGACTTTTATTTTTTATTATCGTAACATTTCCGAAATTTCACCAAAAATAATAATAATAATAACAATAATATGTGGCGTTATTTGATAACTGTCGCTTGTCAAAAAATCAACACAGACACACGAAATAATTGATGTCAACTACTACGACACACGTTATTTGAAAACAAATCAAACTATCTCTATCTAACTTACTGGAATTGTGGGGCAATTATGGAAAATTCTAGAAGAAAATGACGTCAATATCAATCAACATCTATCGTTGATTGTTCCAATTATACACAACTCGAGCGCCAAGCGTCAGTTGTGGTGGCTATTCGAACTAAACGTATTGTCGATAATACAGTCAACTCGACAATTAACCTCAATTACTTACAATAACGATTGAAATTCGATTAATTTTGCTTGAAATTAATTAAAATTGTAGTTATAACCTAGAATTCGGCAAAATTACAGGTTATATTCGACAACTACTTGATTTATTTCTATAATTGAGTTTAATAACAATAATAACAAAAGATGGGGTATTACCAATATTGTTGGTAAAAATTCCCATATTTGTTACCAATTGAATCAATATGGCAGACAAAGATGGAGAATATGGAATTTCCAGGTATTGTTTACAGTTCAAAGCCAACTAGATTCGTTTAATTCTTAAAATTTAATTAATAACAATAGAAAGTCGAGTATTACCAATATTAATATTAGAAATTACCAAATTTGTTAGGTTAGGAAATTACAATTATGGTAAATTTCAAGGTTAGTTAGAGTCGACTTACGTTCAATAACAATGGAAAATTCCCAAATGATTTGCAATGATTATCAGTTTATATAACCTTGTACTGATAACAATCATTAATGATCGATAAATATAATTTATGGTGTAATTATTGTAATAACTGTTGTTATTGAAAATGCCCTTAATCGATGTCTAATTTTTTAAAAGTCCCATCAACACCAAACATTTGATTGATATTTTTCGATTTATTTGAACGTTTCGTTTCATCGACGCGCAATTGTTGGTGATCGTTAAAAAAATCAAAATTCTCAATAATCCATTGTTTGGTTTGTTCTACAAAAATTTCAAATTTACCACCAACTTTACAACACAAAAAACCCTATACTTTGTAATTGTTGGATAGATGGCGCTGTTCCGCCTAGATCCAACGGTAGACATTCGTTCGGTACGAATTCGAATAGAGTTTCCAAATTTTCCGTATGTACATAGATCTGATAACGAAATTAATTAATTAATTGTAATTATAATTGAATAATTAACAAAATTACCATATCTTGTAGTTCTTTTTTCATAAATGGTTTGAGCATTGCCAACACTTTATCAATAAATGGCACTACATTGATCAAATGGACGCCTTTCAAACGGATCGGTAGGGCCTCCTGGAAACTTTCTTGTTGTACAGTTGGTAACACATTTCAAATTTTCTCTACTATTATTGTATTGAGTTACAACATACGTTTTGTACATCAATTGCCTACCTGTAGATAATATGTGTATTGTTTCGCTGTTGCCAAATTGATTTTTGTTAAATGCCCAAATGTACCACCGGACATATCAACAATAATATAATAACCGGGGTTGGTACCATTCAAATTTAAATCTAATATTGTAAATAGATCGAATAATTTTATTTGACTATTACAAATATAATTATCAGGATTTGTATCGATTAAACGTGTAAAAATCACGTTGAAATTGTTCGATGGACGTTTCGGTAATGTTGTCATCAAGCTAGCCGTGAAAACAAACAAGAAAAAACAGAAGAAAATTAAAATCTGCCCCCTTATAGTTGGTTAGAGTCGTAGCTTGATTCGTACGTTAATTTTCCAATGATAAATGAGTATGAATCGAGCTACGATTCCGTGTAATAAAGACATAGCCAACTATGAATTGAAATAAAATCCACTTACGTTACATCCATTGTTAATTTTAATAACGGGTCATCCAAAGAGACCGTAAATATTTCAGGACACAATGTACGTATTGTAAAATAATTATCAATTGCCATTTTGGCCGATTCCATCCGATAATAGCAACTTTGTAGAAATTGTATGGCTTGTAATTCTAGAATAAAAATTTGATTATTTGAGAAAAATTGTAGATGTCCCGTTACCTGTAATTTTCGGTAAATGTGCCTGTTTGTCAATCCATTCTAAAAACAAACGAACATCACTACGTTTCAAAGCCGGCTCTTTTGCATATTCATTATCAACACTTGCCAATTGATACGGCATTTTATTCAATTGTTATTTGTTATCTGAACAAAATATGTGAACAAATGTAATGTTCATGGACTACTGGATTGTTTTTGGGAGAAAACAATCGAGAGGGGAATTATGTAGGTGAATGTACAGGGTGTACGATAGTAAAAACTTGTAGTAGGCTGTGTGTTGGTTAAGTATCGAGCTAGATTCATTTAATTCAAGGTTATGTTGACAAATGTCAAATGTGGTGGATTATGAATCAATCTACGACACAATTCGCTTAAGACATAGCCAATTGTATGGAATATTGTCGTACATCCTGTATGTGTGTTTAAAATAGAAATATCAACAAGTAAATTAACTAAATCACTATTTTATTACTTTTGCCATTACTATAAAAATTAATAATTATGGTAATTAAATTTGAACCTTCAATCTAATTGCAATCTTTTAAAAGTACCTTCAACGCCGAAAAAATCGCCAACATTTTTCGGTTTACCGGGACGTTTTGTTTCGTCGACGATTTGTTGGTTTTCCCATTCGAAAAATTCGGCATTTTCCAATAATTGTTGCTTGGAACGCTCTGTAATTATCAAATTTTATCAATGCAAAACAACAATTTCGACAGAATATTCCACAGAGTTAGCTATGGCTCGATTGCATCGAGTCGTAGATTGGTTCGTACTCTTCCAAATTTGATATTTGTGACATTTGTCAATTGTTCGAACAAAACTAGAGACACAGCCAACTCTGACAATATTCCGCGTAAATTGCCCAATAACTAAAAATTTATACAGAGTGTTTCATTTTAGTATTAGTTATGGTTTGATTTTATAAAGTCGTAGATTGGTTCATAATCGACTAGATTTGACATTTGTCAAATGTTCAAACAAAACTAAACGCATAGCCAACTCTGAGAAGAAATACCGTGAACACCCTGTATAAATTGCACAATATTTTGTAGAATTTGTTAAAATTACCCTGTAGGACTTTATTGGAATCAGTGCTGCCACCATAATCTTCAGGTAGACATTCTTTTGGGATATACGGTAGAACAGTATTGATGTCAGTATGGAAGTGTAACTAATTATTTAAATTAGATAATTAATTAATTAATCAGAAAATTAATTAAAATTTATAATAATTACAGTATCAATCAATTCCTTTTTCATGAATGGTTTTATTAAGGCCATTAATTTATCGATAATTGGACCAACGTTTAAATAGTGGATGCCTTTCAGACGTACCGGTAGAGCTTCCTGTAAATCGAAATTTATTTATACAGGATGATTCATAATTATAGTCGAATTCGTGTAGAAGCCGTTCTAATTGATGGATATTGATGAGATTTTAATGACAGCTATTTTGACATTCGAGCAATTTTTTCCATTAAATTCCCCCATTTAGAACAGTAAATATTACAAATTCTACAGAATAGTGAATCATCCTGTATATATCGAACATACTACTATAATTTAACTAATAGTTGGCTATGATTTTCTACACTACGTCACCAAAGCATAGCCAACTGTGCAATATAAGCGAAATAACGAATACAACAATATTCCAAAACGAAGTTGGCTATGACAAATGTTAGTTTATTGTGAATAAAGCTACGACGTGACTTCAACAAAGAAAGCATAGCCACCTATGAAATATTGTTATATAATTTTATAAATACTTGTAAATAGTAGAAGAATTTTTTAAATTGTAACGGCCCCAATTTCGTTAAATGTCCAAAAACAATTCCTTCCAAATCAATTAAAATCAAATGACCATTGGATGTACCATATTGATGTAAATGTAATGATATAACCATATCCAGATGTTTTATTGTTAAATTCAAAACGTAATTATCTGGATTTTGATCAATTAATTTCATATAAAAAATCGTATAACCTTCTGGTGTTTGTTTTGGTAACACTGTATATTGGCTAAAAACCAAAAAAAGTCCCTAGTTTAAACAAAAATTGCGTTATATTAAAACCCTAGTAGGCCATGATTTCGTTTTTATTTCTTCAATGGAAGTTTTAGGTACGTAGTATCATAGCTTGGTTCATACTTGTCTAAATTTGACATTTTTCAAAACGTATGAACAAAGCTACGACACTGTATAAGAAAAGTATGGCCAACTATGAAGTAAAATTCATGTCGCAGTTGGCTATACCTTTAACAATAGCCAAATAAAGTATTTTAGTTGGCCGTACTTTTAGTCATTTGTTTTTCATTGCACACCCTATATAAACAACATAAACACGGCTTTCTTCTTTTTTGTTTTTTTTTTTGAATCGGATTTTGTTCTGTAGAATCATGGCCAACTAGATTCGAATTAAAATAAATTAATTGAATTACGTAATTTCCAAAGCCTCCTTCAATGGTGATTTCAATGGATTC
>JACDRQ010000776.1:0-20117 GCA_013841215.1 Hycleus cichorii
TGGGAGAAATTTCGATGATTAATCGAAAAAAATAACAGAACAAAGCCCGGTAATTATTACAATTTGGCTGTGAAAAGATCAAAGAAATTGTTGTATTGCTGGCTTCAAGACAGGGCCGTAATATTCCAATTTTGCACCCCAAAATCAATATTTGGCTAAAAAACTTCCCAAGGAGCCTCAAATAATTTTTGTCTAAGAGACGCTCAATAAAGCCAGTAAAGTTGTTTGTTCAAAGAGCAGTTTTTTGATGAGCTCCACAGTCCAACTTTTGTCAAACTATTCTCAAAGGAGCCTCTAAATATTTTTGCCGGAGAGGCGCTATTTGCTGAAGGCCGTAATATTCCAATTTTGCACCTCAGCAATCAATAAAACCAGTAAAGTTGTTTGTCCAAAGAGTTTCCAATGAGCTACACACTCCAACTTTTGTTAAACTATTCTCAAAGGAGCCTCAAATAATTTTTGTCTAAGAGGCGCGTAATAAAACCGGTTTGTTTGTCCAACAGAGCAGTTTTTTGATGAGCTCCACAGTCCAACATTTGTTAAACTATTCTCAAAGGAGCCTCAAAATATTTTTGTTTAAGAGGCGCTATTTGCTGAAGGATGTAATATTCCAATTTTGCGCCTCAGCAATCAATAAAACCAGTAAATTTGTTTGTCCAAAGAGTTTCCAATGAGCTACACACTCCAACTTTTGTTGAACTATTCTCGAAGGAGCCTCAAATAATTTTTGTCTAAGAGTCGCTTAATAACACCGGTTTGTTTGTCCAACAGAGCAGTTTTTTGATGAGCTCCACAGTCCAACTTTTGTTCAACTATTCTCAAAAGAGCCTCAAAATATTTTTGTCTAAGAGGCGCTTAATAAAACCGGTTTGTTTGTCCAACAGAGCAGTTGTTTGATGAGCTCCCAGTCCAACTTTTGCTAAAATATTCTCAAAGGAGCCTCAAATAATTTTTGTCTAAGAGGCGCTTAATAAAACCGGTTTGTTTGTCCAATAGAGCAGTTTTTTGATGAGCTCCACAGTCCAACTTTTGTTAAACCATTCTCAAAGGAGCCTCTAAATATTTTTGCCGAAGAGGCGCTATTTGTTGAGGGCCGTAATATTCCAATTTTGCGCCTCAGCAATCAATAAAACCAGTAAAGTTGTTTGTCCAAAGCCTTTCCAATGAGCTACACACTCCAACTTTTGTTAAACTATTCTCAAAGGAGCCTAAAATAATTTTTGTCTAAGAGGCGCTCAATAAAGCCAGTAAAGTTGTTTTTTCAAAGAGCAGTTTTTTGATGAGCTCCACAGTCCAACTTTTGTTAAACTGTTCTCAAAGGAGCCTCAAATAATTTATGTCTAAGAGGCGCTATTTGCTGAAGGACGTAATATTCCAATTTTGCCCCCAGCAATCAATAAAAACAGTAAATTTGTTTGTCCAAAGAGTTTCCAATGAGCTACACAGTCCAACTTTTGTTAAACTATTCTCGAAGGAGCCTCAAATAATTTTTGTCTAAGAGGCGCTTAATAACACCGGTTTTTTGTCCAACAGAGCAGTTTTTTGATGAGCTCCACAGTCCAACTTTGTTAAACTTTTCTCAAAGGAGCCTCAAAATATTTTTGTCTAAGAGGCGCTATTTGCCGAAGGCCGTAATATTCCGTATTTTGCGCCTCAGCAATCAATAAAACCAGTAAAGTTGTTTGTCCAAAGACTTTCCAATGAGCTACACACTCCAACTTTTGTTAAACTATTCTCGAAGGAGCCTCAAATAATTTTTGTCTAAGAGGCGCTTAATAAAACCAGTTTGTTTGTCCAACAGAGCAGTTTTTTGATGAGCTCCACAGTCCAACTTTTGTTAAACTGTTCTCAAAGGAGCCTCTAAATATTTTTGCCTAAGAGGCGCTATTTGCTGAAAGCCGTAATATTCCAATTTTGCGCCTCAGCAATCAATAAAACCATTAAAATTGTTTGTCCAAAGACTTTCCAATGAGCTACACAGTCCAACTTTTGTTAAACCATTCTCAAAGGAGCCTCAATTTTTGTGTAAGAGGCGCTATTTGCTGCAGCTCCGGCTCTGTTACCGCCCTATCTAAACACGTATACGTAGATTTAATTAAACTAAAGCAATTTGATTTAGAAAATTGCATTGGTTGAGTAAATTGATCGAAATTACGTTTAAATCGGCTCCTGTTGTATGCATTTTATAGATGAGTGTTGGTTTAAAAAAAATAAACGTTCATTATATGGATGAAATCGATTGTTGGCCAATAATTACTTGCACACCACCTACATCGAACGAAAATTGATCGTTTTTAATGACTGTAAATTATCGATTTTTCTCCACATCAAATAACATACACGGTTCGATCAATCGATCTTAATCAATTCCCTATTTGAATATTCGATTGAATAGAGAGGTGGAATACGGGGACGTTGTACAATATAAACGGAAATCATTAAATAGAAATTATAATCAATCAAAAAACGAAAATGCTCATCATCATAATGTTAATAACGAGATTAACAGCAATAGGGAATTGTCCGGCCCTGAACCCCATCGACTGACTGACTGACTGACTAACTGACGGTGGATATTCAACAATAATAACAATAATAATAATAATAATAACACAGAAAATCAACGTTGATTATTATTGCCAATTAATCGAAATTAAATGGAATTTTGTTTGATTATTTTCCCCTGTTCGATGTTTATTAAATTTATCATCGTTTCGATAAATTTCATTGGAAATTTGTTGGCAAACATTCAACTTGAGCAACGAAAAGAAACTTCCCAATTAATTATTAGCGAGATATCAAAAAATAAGAAAATCGGTGGTCGAATACAAAAAGCTAAAGGGGGAACTCACACATGAGACAAGATTTATACTACTTGACTATGAATTTATTAACAACAATAATTCAAAATATTTTACAAGAATAACAAGATGAGTAATTTTCACACTTTTATCTCGACTTCTTCGTCTATTTGACGGTTTGTTTTTCAATTTTGTTTTTATTAAAAAAAAAAATTACATGTTTTAACTATTTTCCAATTGCAACAAGGATGTTTCGTTGACTTGTCTAAAATGAAAGATATAATGGTCGATTTGGCAAGATTCTACTAGTCATAAATTGATACAATTTTAACATCAACGTATTAATGTCGTTCAGTTGAAATTGTAAATTAATGTTAATTTATTTGTTGCTACTACTCCTGACTTTTGGTTTTTCATACATAGAATTTCACTGAAAATTTGTACATACATTGATCTATACTCCATATGTTCGTACAGCGACCGCTTATTTATATAATCACACTAGTTAAATTTCCAACCTAAAAACGGAATTTTAAGGTTAGAAATGTAGAGAAATTTGATTAAACCCACCCAAGTTTTTGAAGAGAGCGCAATTTGAAAACTTCACGTTCGCTAAGAGTAACTGTAAATTTGGAATTGCGCGCCCACAAGAAATGAGTTGGTAACAAAAGTCCCCAGGTGTTCTAACCTTAAAATTCCATTACATTCCATTCGTGTTCGTATATTTGTTCAAACCAACCCAAGTTCTTGAAGAGAGCGCAATTTGAATTTTAAGTTAGCTTACAGAAAGTGTAAGTTTTGAATTCCGCGCCCATAGTAAATGAGTTGATAACAAGACTCCCCAGATTTTCTAACCTTAAAATTCCATTACACTCTATTTGTATTCGTCGTTACCTATATTTGTTCAAACAAACCCAAGTTTCTGAAGAGAGCGCAATTTGAAATTTAAGTTAGCTTACTGGAACAGTAAATTTAGAATTGCGCGCCTATCAGAAATGACTTGGTAACAAAACTCCCCAGATGTTCTAACCTTAAAACTCCATTACATTCCATTCGTATTCGTATATTTGTTCAAACCAACCCAAGTTCCTGAAGAGAGCGCAATTTCAATTTTAAGTTAGTTTACAGAAAGTGTAAGTTTTGAATTGCGCGCTCATAGAAAATGAGTTGATAACAAAACTCTCCAGATGTTCTAACCTTAAAATTTCATTGCACTCTATTTGTATTCGTCGGTACCTATATTTGTTCAAATCAACCCAAGTTTCAGAAGAGAGCGTAATTTGAAATTTAAATTAGCTTACAGGAACTGTAAATTTTGAATTGCGCGCCCATAAAAATGAGTTGGTAACAAAACCATATGTTCTAACCTTAAAATTCCATTACACTCTATTCGTATTCGTATATTTGTTCAAACCAACCCAAATTCCTGAAGAGAGCGCAATTTCAATTTTAAATTAGCTTACGGAAAGTGAAAGTTATGAATTGCGCACTAATACAAAATGAGTTGCTAACAAAACTCCCCAGATGTTCTAACCTTAAGTTCCAACCCAAGTTTCTGAAGAGAGCGCAATTTGAAATTTAATTTAGCTTACAGGAACTGTAAATTTTGAATTGCGCGCCCATAAAAATGAGTTGGTAACGAAACTCCCCAGATGTTCTAACCTTAAAATTCCATTCCAATCCATTTGTATTCGTATATTTGTGCAATTGTTTCAATATTTTAAAGAATTTATGAATTATTCGCTCGAGAAAGTCTATTTCAATGGTTAAAATATGATATTTTTGATTTTCTCCATAATTCTAATGCGATTTTTACTTTGATTACAGTGACCGCGGGCAATTTGAGGAGCAAATCAGGTAAGTGTTTTCTAAAATTTCTACTTACAGTAAACTTAAGAACTCACCCCTTTATTCAATTTGGGCTTTATCGTATAATCACTCTCTACATGTTTGGAAATTAGGGGTTGTTTTCATTCTAAAATTAGTAAAGAATCGAAGGAAACTGATCAACCCGTATGTTGTAATCATCAATATTACGTATGTTCAAGTGACACTTGGGGGTAGTTAGCGCTGTTGCCATATTAGCTCATCACTTTGGTCTTGGTGAAAAGATTTCGGTTTAGGTTTAAATGATCGCTCGATTTTATTAGAATTATCCCCAACAATTCTCTTAATACAATACCGTTATTATTATTATTATTATTATTATTATTATTATTATTGTGTAAAAGTGGGTAGATTTTGCATTTGTGTTTTAATATGTACCCATACGTGTATGTGTGAGTGTGTATGTGTCAATTCCGGCATTCCATTCAACCCATAACCACTGTTTTATGGTAGGTCAAATATTCCAATTTAACCGACTCCAGTGTGAATTTATTGTCTTATTTTCAGTACTAAATATTCCAGTTCAATATGAACTTCCAGCTCGATTAACTTTTCTGTATAATTTTATTGCCAATTTTTGGGTTGTTTCATATCTCCTACCACCATCACCACGACCGGTAAAACAACCCTCTAGCACTCCTTCTATATTTCTCAATACTATACACATCTATATCATCTTTTAATATTAAAATATTCGCATTTTCGCCGGCTTTTTAGTATCAAACCCATCACCACCACTACCACCACCATCATTATTAATAACAACATCATTTTCACCCTTTCAACAATCTATATATGTAGATTCTGTATATTACTGTATTTAATTACTGTTGATAGCAGCATTGATAAATATCAGGGTGGAATAATTGAAAAACACCCAAAAAGAGACGCAGCACAGGGATGGAAATTATTGAATGATTATTATTCATCGGTTCAAATAACGTGGATGAAATTTTTAATAATCGAAAAAAAAATGAAATAAAAAAAACCGGGTAGAATCCACCCCGAAAACGCTTTGATCTTAATACATTTATTACGTATGCTAGCGTTGTTTGAGTACGCCAATTTCATCCCCTATCGGTTCGATCCATCAACCATTTTTTTGATATTTTAAATTTCTTCCCAGTAAATTCTCATTAATTTCATAAGGACGGCTAATCAACATCGAAGGGTGGTAATTAATTTCATAATCTAATAATAGTTAGGTGTTTGTGAGCCGCCAATGTTGTGTCATCTCTGTCATTATCATTTGTTGTTGTTAATTCGTCTATCTTTGTTTTAACAACAAACAACAACATAGGATTATAATCCGGATGATGTTCTGAAGTCGAAACTTGTTTCCCATCAATTTATTATTTGAAATTTTCGTACTCCTCCCTAATATCAATCAGTGGTTATGTCATTAACAAAAACAAAGCGCCTACAGGCTGGGGTATTACAAATTGATGATCTAAAGATGGCATGGAAATTAGTTTTGAGTTGGAGGTTTTCGATTAAAATTACAAAAAAAAAAATTGTAGTAATGAAGAATTGCTAAATTATCGAATTTTCGAATAGCTTAAGGGTGTGTCTGATTGATTGATTGATTATTTGGAAATTAAGGGATGAAATTGTATGTTAAGAAATAATCATTGATTGATTTGCTTTCTTGTAAAATCCATCGGTTCTATATTACTTTCCATTTAATGTGATTATAATTACAATGGCTGATAAGTCGGGGGAATTTTGTGCCGCCCACAAAAATCAAAAATTTTATAAACACACACACACACACATAGACAAAGATGATGATGACGCCTGGCGGGCATTATAACAGATTTATAGAAGATTGACAATCAGCGAGGTAGACAAAGATAGAGAGAGATGGATTTTTTTTCGTCTTCATTTAATCATTATGGAGTGTTCCCGAAATATCGTTCGACATTAATAGAGAAATAATCGAGTCGAAGTTGGTGAAAAATCGAGAAAGTTCATGAAATGAAACAAAAGCCGGTATGTGTTGTAGTGTAAGTTGATTGATTATGTCGGGTATAGTCTGATCACGGCAGTTATCAATAACCGCTGACATAACTTATCATTATAATCATATTAGGGCTTCGGCAATACACATACACATCTATATGGACACACACTAACACATATAAAGAAATGCATAGTTGTATAGAAAGAGGCATATGAAAATTATTGATTGCTGGACCCCTCCTTGATGGGTTGGTTGTTTGGTTGGTTGGGGGAAAAACATCGTTGGGTGGAAAAAAAGAACAAGAATCTTCATCTCATATAATAATAATCAAGACCTGGAGGTGATTTCTCAAAAACAACGATAATCAACGAAAACCTAGATGGTTTTTTAACCAAAACCCAAAAAAAAACAACAAACTTCGATCATCATCATCAACAAGATCAAGATCATCATCATTAACAACAAAATTTCAATTTCACACAAATTCCCAATGGTTGGTTAAATCAATTCGTGTTTGTTTTTTCGTCGTTTCGTAGTGATATTCTCGATTAATGTTGGTAATAGTGCTGGTGAAAATTGATAATCTAGATGGCGTCAATGTCATGTTTTCCTTTTCTCGTTTATGGGAAATTAGATAACACATTCATTATCATCTACCTAGTTGTAGTTGTAGGTTTATAGTAAAACTGATAGTTAAACGATTTCCATCTAGTAATAACTAATACATATTGCAGTTTAAGAGCGATATATGATATGATAAGCAATGTGCAGTTGATGATTATAATTGTTGAATCTCACGCAAACCGATAACGATAATACAAAATCGTTGTATTAGTTGTTTAGTTACTACATGTTGGATAATCTAACTAAATATAGACGCACATACAAAGGCATAAATATCTAACTGATAAGCTAGTAGTGACTTCTGATTTGGTAGTTCTCTTGGTGTACGAAATATTAAGAGATAAGGCTATCGTGTGCTATCAACACTAAACTAGATGGAAGGCTTGATAGACGAGAGACTAGAAAAAGAGTGCTTCAAGTTGAGACTATACGTCCTTCAAAATTGTCAAAAGAGCTTAGATTGCTGAGCTAGGACTCAAAAATTAAAATCTCTAATGTCTACCACACATTGGCTACATTGGATTACAAAAGAGGAGATTATCTGGAATTACAAAGCCAAGAAAGAGTGCATAAGTTAGGACATGCGGATTTTTTGTTAGCTCTGTAACTCTTCAGTATCGCTCAAAAACTGTAATGCGGCTAATTTAGGTCTAAGACACCAAAATCTCTAAGACAAGATTGCTAGACTAGAAAAAGAGTGCTCCAAGTTGAGGCTCTAAGCCCTTCAAAATTGTCAAAAGAGCTTAGATTGCTGAGCTAGGACTCAAAAATTAAAATCTCTAATGTCTACCACACATTGGCTACATTGCATTACAAAAGAGCGAGATTATCTGGAATTCAAAGCCAAGAAAGAGTGCATAAGTTAAGACATGCGGATTTTTTGTTGGCTCTGTAGCACTTCAGTATCGCTCAAAAATTGTAATGTGGCTAATTTAGGTCTAAAACACCAAAATCTCTAAGACAAGATTGCAAGACAAGAAAAAGAGTGCTCCAAGTTGAGACTATAATCCCTTCAAAATTGTCAAAACATTGCTGAGTTAGGACTCAAAAATTAAAATTTCTAAGGTCTACCACACATTTTAGGCTACAATGGATTACAAAATGAAATTATCTGGAATTCAAAGGCAAGAAAGAGTGCCATAAGTTGGAGTTTGGTCTCAAAAATTGAAATCTCTAAAGTCCTCCACACATTTTAGGCTTCATTGGATTACAAAAGAGCGAAATTATCTGGAATTAAAAAGCAAGAAAGAATGCTATAAGTTAGGACAAGCGGATTTTTGGATGACTTTGTAGCTTTTTAGTATCGCTCAAAAATTGTAATGTGGCTAATTTAAGTCTAACACACCAAAATCTTTAAGACAAGATTGGTAGACAAGAAAAAGAGTGCTCCAAGTTAAAGCTATAAGCCCGTCAAAATTGTTAAAAGGGCTTAAATGGCTAAGTTAAGACTTAAAAATTGAAATCTCTAAGGTCTAGCACACATTTTAGGCTACAATGGATTACAAAATGAAATTATCTGGAATTCAGAGCCAAGAAAGAGTGCTATAAGTTAGGACAAGCGGATTTTTGGTTGACTTTGTAGCTCTTCAGTATTACTCCAAAATTGTCATAAGTGGGCTAATTAATTTCGTAATTATTTTGGTCTATTTTGGGAATGAATTGGAATAGAAAAGAGCGAAACAATCTGGAATTCAAAGGTAAGAAAGAGTGCTATAAGTTGAAACATGCAGATTTTTGGTTGACTCTGTAGCTCTTCAGTATTTCCTCAAAAATCGTTATAAGTGGCTAATTTAGTTCTAAAACATCAAAATCTCTAAGACAAGATTGCTAGACAAGAAAAAGAGTGCTCCAAGTTAAGGCTATAAGCCGTTCAAAATTGTCAAAAGGGCTTAAATGGCTAAGTTAAGACTCAAAAATTGAAATCTCGAAGGTCTAGCACACATTTTAGGCTATAATGGATTACAACATGAAATTATCTGGAATTCAAAGGCAAAAAAGAGTCCCATAAGTTGGAGTTTGGACTCAAAAATTGAAATCTTTAAGGTCCTCCGTATATTTTAGGCTACAATGGATTACAAAAGAGCGAAATTATCTGGAATTAAAAAGCAAGAAGAGTGCTATAAGTTAAGATATCCGGATTTTTGGTTGACTCTGTAGCTCTTCAGTATCCCTCAAAAGTGACCATAAGTGACTAATTTAGGTCTAAAAAAGCAAAATCTCTAAGACAAAATCGAATTTGATGGATTTCGTAATTATTTTGGTTCTATTTTGGGAATGAATGTGCCCTCATCAATTCTGGTTTAATTTCGATTAAATTATTGTTAGCTACCCTTAAAATATTTGAAAGCTAATTTATAAGACAGACTCGTTTAATAGACGGGGAAACCTTTCAAAATTACGATGTTATGAAATATTGACAAGGCGGAGATCAATTTTTCTACTCAAAAAGACGATGATAGAGAAAAACTCATTAAGTTGGTCTTAAAATTTCCTATTTGATGTTGTTTTGATGGTATTTTTTTTATTTCTAGACGTGTCTATTTAGTGGAATCTTTCTAGAAATCGATTAGCCTTCTGTTTTCTACCAGCCTATTTGTATACGAAATAATAATAATAATAATAATAACAAGAGGAAAGAATAAACATATAAATTGTACGCTATATGATGGTTGTTCCTATTTCTGGATTTTAAATATTCCGACATTTCCCTATACGTGACTCCATATCCTTAAAAGTATTGAATAATTCTATATATATGTATATACTCCTCTAATACTGACATTTACATCTATCTGTCTTTGTCTATCCCTCTTTGACGCTTAAAATCGTTTTGTTTTATTCATACGCAGTCGATTTTTCTTGTAGCTGCCATAAACTCGAAGATAAATTCACTTTAACCATCCACATTTGAATTCCACCACCGGTAAATGGTTGCTCTTTCTACATTTATACCTTTACGTTTTATTCCCGTTTCGTTGCTCTCTCGCTTATAGTCTACGGAGTCGAGTAGAAAGATGAATAAAAGAGATGGTTTCGTCATTTTATTTTTCCCTCTGTCTATCTATCCATCCATCTATCTATATCTGTGTGTGTGTTGTGTGGAGAATTCGGTTGATTTTGCGTGCCATATTCGATTTCGTTTTCGGTAACATTAAAATTACATAAAGTCTGTTGAACGACGACATCTGTGTGGAACAATGCTCGATGGGGAGGAAACGATTAGGAGGATATTTCTTGAATGCCATCGGAACATTGATTTTGCAATTTTCTTTATAATCCAACCGGCTATGGCACAAACTACCCCTTATACATATAGAAATATACAACACGCAGAAAAATTGAATCCGAATAGGCAATAAATAATGTGAATTGAAAATTGATGGAATCATGACATGATATCTACCAATAACAACAATAAAGGAGGGGATGGAAAAAACTGTACGAATCTATCAAGTATAGAGGGTTGGTTGGCCTTTAATTGGACGATCTACAAATTAAGAAAAAAACTGACAAAGCGCGGCGACCCGAAACGTCACTACAAGCACAAAAAAAAGTAATTAACTCCCAGTGAATAATTAAAGGCGAAAGAAAAGGAATATTTATTTACCCACCTACCACCGCACCGCCATCGCCTACTTGAAATGTAAGAGAGAACCCTCAAGGGATGCCATCACTTGATGTCCTTATTATCGAATCGTCTTACAAATATATCGAGGTGTTGTAAGCAAATCTTTCTCTTCTACAAATACTTCAACTTAATTAAAATTATTGCCTATTTGATCTCATAACGAACACATCAACTCTTGTTAGCTAGAAAATTCGATATGTATCAAATCGGGTCGAATTCGTGGCCTAATTTCCAAATAAAATTAACTCGAAAAACAACAGAGTTGAAGAGAAAAAAAAAAGACGAACATCATTTATATGCAAAACAAACAAAAACCAAACAAAAGACAACCCTCTCTTTGGAATAAAAATGGGGGTGCTAGGTGGTGGTAGGAAATGGGAAAAAAGACGCAATGTTTCGCGGGATAATGAAATATTCAGAGAGTATTTTTCTTTAATTTCAACTAGAGAGAACACACTCGGATTGTTAATTAACATTTTGATTTTGTTATCTCTACGAAGGCAATTAAAAATTTGTGCCCCCCGACAATATCTAAGCACGTCTGGACCGAATGGCTGAACAATAAAATGACAAATTAAACCAGCAAAAAAAACGATAATAATAAAGCCTAAAACACAGGAAAAATTAGCTGTAGATGAATATCTAAAAACAGTACAAGTCGAAATAATTATAAACAGATAAAATTATAGAAAAAGGGTAGATTTGGAGAACAGGACCGGACTTGAGTCGACAATGTTTAGAATTTACGCTTGTCGGATGTCAATCACACAACTACCCCTCTACACTAAGTCGACCCGGTGTCGTGTCTCGTTTTCCTAATTCCCCGCTGTATTGCCTTAATAAAATTCACTATTTTCGGTTGTATAAGGGATGCGAGACCTGAATTCTTATAGTTGGACTAGATTCAATTATCTGCGACGTTAATTGGTATCAATCAAGAAATAGAGAGAAAATAAAAATTCCTAAATCTACTACTACTAGTGACTTATTATCAAACATCAAGAGATGGTGGAAGGTTAATTAAACTTGAACAAAAGTGGTGGTTTTGGTAGAGAAAAGTACATGTAGGGTAGAGAAATATGTATGTGTGGATGTAAAAGGGGGTGGTGGTAGTAGTTGGGAATGATAAGGAAATCCTGGAACAATTGGATTGTCAACTTCAAAGCTATACTTGATGCAAGTTTAGATTTAGAGAGCTATAAACGGCGGCTTATTGAATAGTTAGTACTATAATAATACATGTCTATTCCATGTGTATGAGTCCTGGAATCCGGGACCATTGTTCTTCAACATCCAGTTTTAACGAAAATCGCAGAAGAGATAGATATTCCTGACAATAATGCCAATTCGATTTTTAATTTTAAGTTCAACAACTAGAAGAATCTCACAACTCTTGCAATTTTCTCTCTATTTTTATCATCATCATCATCAACAACATCGGAATTTTGCCAACTCCAAGATTCGTCCAAGATAACAACAATAACAACAATAGAAAAAATTCTCACACATTATCATCATTCTTGGAATGTTGACTTGAACGAGATGACGAGTGGCGAGGGTGGTTGACACCTTCCTTTATCCCCAACATCTATTAAATCGATTGCTTTTTTTCCAACTGCCCCGAAAAAATCCAATCCGGCCAGATGTCGACTCTTCAATCGATCTGAAGAAACCCAACCGAACAATCGTCACCGATAAAATCGACGGAAAAAAACACGAATTGTCCGAAAATCGTTGAGAATAAGAAACCGTTGAAGCGGAAACGATTAAGCGAGAAGGGGTGGAAAATTGGTAGATTTTGCCACATTGTCCATTGTTGATCAATAATCGTTCTACAAGAATAATTCTTAAGGGTTGCATTGTATTGAGAAAAATTCAGTGTTAATTACCTTTTTAATCGATTCCCACCCCGAGTGAGTATGTGTAGAGTAAAGGATAATATTGAGAAGTTCGTATAGAATTTGCAGCAATCTCGACTAATATCTCACTGATTAACAACAATAACCTTAGGGCCTAATTTATAGAACACCTGTCTGCAATTAACTGGCCATAATTAACCAGAACGTAGGTCTTACTTGTTGATTTTACCCTATAACCAAACCAAATACGTTATCAAAACGTAGTCGTGGTATTTTCTATGTCTTTGTGTCTGTGTGTTTACCTATATCGTTAAGATAACAATTTAACGATTGTCTATCTATCATTGTTATCAATCAAATCAAATTGAAATTTATTGAACAATAATAATGTGGGTGTTATTGTTAGAGTTAGTGTGATTATTACAACAATGGACAAGAATTTGATCTTATTTTTCTTGGCATTCGCCCTTCTACACCCCGAAAATCAACTGGACATTGTTGACGGCGATATATTAAAATTATAACACCAACGATTTTAACCCAAACACCCACGAATTCGTCGAAATTTCATAAGAATACAATGAAGAAAGGGTGCTGCTATTGTATTTTAGTTGTCTGTTTCTCTATACAGTATTGGCAATGCAAATTGGACACAATAACCGATTCTTTATGCAATTCCAGTTACATTGCCGTAACAGTATATAAAGTATTGTTTGCTAATAATTAATTGAATAAAACATGGATGAGAATTTCACCGAATGACACATGGAAACAAATGACCGAAAGTTGTCTAATTGATGATCAGTTTTGTCATATCTGGAGTGGGAAATCTCTTGTTGTTGGTGTTGTTTGTTGTTAAGAAGTGGTATTGGTCAGTATGGGTGGTCGAATCGATCATCTGTTATTGTTTCTTTTTTATTTTTGAAGCAAACAAGAATAAATCGAATTTGTCTACTGTTATCATTGTTATTATCATTAGTTTGGTTGCAAATATTAAAACTAATTACTTGATTTATTATTCCCGACTTGGATCGTTTTGTGTATACGAAGATAATTCAAGTTGAAAATGAGTATACAAGAAAGACGAGTGTACTCAATGAATATTCAATAGTAACAAGCACAAAAGAGACAGTGAAAGAGATAGACTCAGACTTTAACGAACATTCGAAAATAGTTTTGTAGAGATAGTGGTGTTATAACATTTGTATACTATTGTCATACCAAATGTTCATTTTCTCAAAATAATAACTCATTTCGGACTTGTATTAACAACAAAATTATTAATTAACAAATAATATTAGTGAATCTAAAATAAATCGATAACCCAATTTTTTAAACCTTAAGCTTTCGAGTTCCTAGGTCCAGGCAACAATTGAGCCATAGAGAGCAAAATTTTGGATTTCTTCAGTCTTCCGATTTTGCAGTTCCAGGCAATAATTGAGCCTCTAGAGAGTAAAATTTCGGATTCCTTCAGCCTTCCTTCTTACAAATTTAGTACTCTTAGAGCTAGCTCTAGAATCTAACTGATGGCTCAAGAATCTCTTATTTTTACCAATTTGCTAATTGTTTAAACTAATTGAAATTTTTAGAGTTCTAACTTCCAGGCAACAATTGAGCACCAGAGGGAAATTTTTTTGATTCCTTTAGCCTTCCTTCTTGCAGTTCTAGGCAATAATTGAGCCTCTAGAGAGGAAAATTTTGGATTCCTTCAGCCTTCCTTCTTGCAAATTTAGTACTCTTAGAGCTAACTCTAGAGTCTAATCGATGGCTAAAGAATCTCTTATGTTTACTAATTTCAAAAGGCTTCAATTTTATCAAGGAAATTTTTTGAATACAGCTTTAGAGTTAAAACTCCAGGCAACAATTGAGCACTAGCAACCAAGATTTTGGATTCCTTAAGTCTTCCTTCTTGCAAATTAAGCACCTAATAGAGCTAGCTCTAGAGTCTAACCAATGGTTAAAAAATCTCTTATTTTTATTAATTTGATAAGGCTTCAATTTTACAAAGCATGGCAATTTTTTGAATGCAGCTTTAGAGTTCCAACTTCCAGGCCCTAGAGTGCAAAATTTTGGATTCCTTTAGCCTTCCTTTTTGCAAATTTAGTACTCTTAGAGCTAGTTCTAGAATCTAACTGATGGCTAGAGCATCTCTTATTTTTACCAATTTGCCAATTGTTTAAACTAATTGAAATCTTTAGAGTTCTAACTTCCAGGCAACAATTGAGCACCAGAGAGAAAAATTTAGCCTTCCTTCTTGCAAATTAAGTACTCTTAGAGCTAACTCTAGACTCTAACCGATGGCTAAAGAATCTCTTATGTTTACTAATTTTAAAAGGCTTCAATTTTATAAAGTGTTACTACTTTCAGGGAAATTTTTTGAATACAGCTTTACAGTTAAAACTTCCAGGCAACAATTGAGCCCCAATTCCTTTAACCTTCCTTTTTGCAAATTAAACATTAATTGGAGCTAGCTCTAGAGTCTAATCGATGGCTAAAGAATCCCTTATTTTTATCAATTTTAAACTAAGCTTTAGAGTACCAAATTCCAGGCAACAATTGAGCCCTAGCAACCAAAATTTTGGATTCCTTAAGCCTTCTTTCTTGCAAATTAAGCACCTAATAGAGCTAGCTCTAAAGTCTAACCAATGATTGAAGAATCTCGTATTTTTACTAATTTGATAAGGCTTCAATTTTATAAAGCATGGCAATTTTTTGAATGCAGCTTTAGAGTTCCAACTTCCAGGCTCTAGAGAGCAAAATTTTAGATCCCTTTAGCCTTTGTTTTTGCCAATTAGAGCTAGCTTTAGAGTCTAACCGATGGCTAAGGAATCTCTTATTTCTACTATTTTGATAGGGCTTCAATTTTACAAAGCTTTACTTCTTTCAGGGCTAAGAAATGGCAAAATTCTGTTGCAAATAACGCCTCTACCAAAAATTTTATCCAAATCAATGCAGATAATTTGCTAAATTTGAACGAAACCATTTGTGGTTCTAATTTAGAAAATTTTATCAGTTTCAAGGCATACTTTATAATGAATTAACTAGTTTTACAAGCGGTCAGTTGGAACAAAAATGAAACTTCATTTAATTTTAATCAAATCCTATATCGGTTTTTATTGGGAAAATTTAATAAAACCAAAACCTAAATGATTAACCAACCCATAAATAAAAAAAAATATGCTTGAATCGATTTAAAATCTCCCCAAAAACTTTCTCTCATCATGTCTAACCCAACTCTATCTTTATCGCTATGTATTCGGAATGAGAGGGGGTCGATATTTGCGTTTTCAATTAATTAGTATTTCTTGTTTTCCAAATTTCATTTCTCGCCTTTGTCTGCATTGTAAATTGATTCTCTATTATCATTATTATTATTATTATTCCAATTGTGTTTCTACCAAAAATATTCATCTGCTTTCTAATTATTAATTCTGGAATGTTTCTAAATAAATGTTAGTGGAAAAGAAGGGTAGAATTGGAAATATTGCTAGTTTTGAAACAACCGTGCTAAGTATTAATAAATTTCCACACAAATTTTTTTTCTACTACCACTCAATAGTTATAGAGGGTGGTATTTGATACTAAATCAACTTATTACAATGACATATATCCTATTGTTTTATCTCCAGTAGTTTCTTTAGTTCTATCTAAGATCGTTCAAGGGCTCTTGTGTTTTGATTTATCATCTCATCGGTGGTGATCAGTTCGTGTTTTTTTTTTGTTTTTGGCTCCAAATACCAATAGCAGTGAACACATAGAAGTTTGCGTTAGATTTTCGTTAATTTGATTTGTCGATGTTGTCGTCTTTGTTGAGTCGACAACTTAAAATTGATTGAAACATCACAACCACCACCACTAACGTTAATGCTTTCGTCGCATAAATTAAGCAGTTTGTTTTGGGTAAATATTGAGGAACGAGTCTTAACAATTGAACTAAATATAGATCTGTACTGTTGTGTGTCTGTGTGTGTGTGTGCTTTAAGAAAATAGAATTCCATTCGAGAGAGCACCTTAACATATGCAAATTACCACGAATGAGAAGATAACAGAAACCAGGCAAAAGGGGCTGTCTAATGAATTATCTTTATATAGTTTAGTAAACTTAGACAAATACACCATTTATTTACAATCTAAAGGTACCTACATTGTTTAGATTTGATTAACTCTCCTTTTTTTGCCTTCTAGAGGAAATACAAATGAATTCGATAGGGTTCAGATCAGGCGTGCTAGCCGTCAACGTTCCTCTTTGATCGAAACATGAATAATACCAGCCAAGCAACAGGGAAAAAAAACAAAGATAATTTAAAAAGAACCAAGACACCCAACAACAACGTTCAGTTGTCTATCCACATGTCAAACACTGGGGCGAATCTTTGATCGCGGTTGGCTAGATAATTATTACACAGCCTACTCCGATACACTTAATTATAAATGGAGATCGGGAACGTTTAAACGGTTTTTAATTGGTTGTCAACCTGTTATCCCGATACATCTACAATATTATAACGAAACAATGACGCCTCTTTAAGTTCTATTTTATTTTTTTTACTTTGGGTAAATTTTTCCATTATCTTGTCGTTTCTAATTTAAATCCATCTGTCTTGTAATATCCAATGAATAAATTCGAAAAGATGTGTAACAATTGAAATCGTCCGTTTTAAGGCGATTGTTTCATAGTTAAATAACGCCTACTAGATGATATTATCGTGAAACATGTTTAATGACAAATGATGGATAATGAGTCGTAATGGAACAGGACCGCAACCCTCGAATTTTACCCATTTTGAAATTTCTATATTTTGAGTTTCTAACTCCTCACCCTTTGGAAACATTTCGGCTTATGGAGAAGCTCAAAAATCGATTACTTGGACTTGGCAAACTTTTTGGCATTGCACCTTGAGATTGGGGATACCCTTCAGAGGAGTTAATGCCGGCTCTGGAGTGTGTAGGAGGTTTGGATTTACAAATTTAGGCCTCCTTGTCACTACTAACACAGTTTATATGGTGTCATAATAGCAATTACGGTCCTGTTTTATTCTATTAACTGGATAACATACCGATAACTGTAATTGTACATGTGTGATTGTGTGGCGGTGGCGGCGGCGTCGTTGCTCATAATATGGAGGGCGTCAATAAGCCGATCATTGACAGGATATGACGTCATCATTGACAGCTGCCGCACGTCCCCGGACGTTACACACTAATCAGTACTAATTGTTTAATAAAAGTGAGAAGACTTATAGAAATGGAATTGTAAAGACAAAATACAAATCAAATAAAAACTGGTCCATTATAATGGGTATGAAGCAATCAAAATCCGATAAGTCTTTTGAATTAATTTGAAATTTCCGGTGAATTATTCGGCGTAATGGTGGAATAGGGGTGGGGTTGGGGAAATACGGCGCAAAAATGGAAAATAGATTATTATCATATTTTCATTTCTATTTCGAATTGGAAAAGTTGTGGTTGTCACTTATAACGATTTGCATTAATTCCAGGTTTTTCCAAGTGGTAATCCAACCCTCTTCGATGATAATTACAAAAATTTTGTGCTTATGCATATAGAAATGTCGGTTGTTTTTTCCCGCATTTATTCGTCACACACACCACCCCTTCAATCTCTCATCTATTCCATCTTCGATAGAGTTTTTGAAACCGGAATCCGGCCGGTCGCTCTCCCTTCCTCTCCGGCTCCTTTCTATTATTTCAATGGCTTATCTAGATGTGCCCCTGTTTTTATTCAAATCGTTCCGAAATCAAAGCGTTGTCCAATTGAAATCAACAAACTTTAATGCACACACATAGAAAAAGAACGAACTGTACGGTATGCATCTGAATATGAATAACTTCGAACCTTATTGATGATTAACGCAGGTGTTTCACTAGTAGTAGTTGGTGAAGCAGTTTTGATATATGGATTCGAGTTTGTTTAGAATAAAACCCCTCTCTCTTTTGAGATTAATTCGGTCTTTTATATTGACAATCAGTTAAAAGGAGTAGACAGATAGAGAAAGAGAGATAGATGGAAGTCGAAAGAACGGTTGCTATAATAGTCATGAAGGAATCAATAAACAAAAAAGCAGAAATTCGAATACCAAATGACTGTCGTCTTTCTATTGAATAAAGACGATATAAAGAGCAAAAAAAGACAATTTCTCCATCATATAACCGGATTAAACATGTCCTTTCTGTCGATTGAATACAAAAAAGAAATCGTTGGAACAACTACTGGCACCCATCTGCTGATATTATTCAAAATTCGAACAACCAACACATACACACACATAAAAAAACCGAAGTGGAAACTCATGTTTTTTAACAACTTCCAATTGAAAGCAAAACGTAAATTTCATCAAACCAAATCAATATTTGCATCAATAATTTCGAATAATATCGAAATTATGATCACCACAAGAATTCGAATGGACTCAGATCGGGCCGATACGCTGCCAATTCCTTTGATTAATAAAACTATATATAGATCTTTTTTTGCTCGTTTGTAATTTATTTCATGTTAACTCAATATGATGTCTGTCAGTTGAAATGATATTGATACTGTGAATTTGATGTTAATGTGTCAGATAAGGATAGATGGGGAGAGGGTGTAAAAATCTTGACTGTTGTGCGCTGTATGGATGAAATGAAGCGGAAAAAAAACAGACACACACCTATGCAGTAATAACAAGAAAGGAAAAACGGTCGACATTTGATGTGGGATCGAAATAAGAGTAAGTTGACTGACAGCCCTAGAATCTACCAATCTGACTGATGTCAAAAAATCACCATATGATATACCCTACTTGGATTGTATTTTTCATAGTTGACTAGATTTTTATTTAATATTAAATTCGGCTGTTGTTGTTGTTGATTTTTTTCGCCTTTTGATTTTTATTCAATCAAAATCTTAACAAACTCCTAATTAACATTTCTTTACCTTTGATCAGTAAAACTGAAAACATAGACATGGGCAACAAGACGACGATGAAGACGAAAGAAAAAACAACAGACTTGAAGACATTATGTTGTTGAACTCGAAAATGAAACAACATATCTATAGCTTAAGGCTAACAACTTGATATGTAATGACAGTTTAATCACTAGCAATAGCTATGTAATAATAATAATAATGATGATAATGATAATAGTAATAACAACAACAACGGCAACAACACGATGAAGTGTATTGAGAAAGTTCAAGAATTGTTTCTTGATTTTACCAGTCAACATCCTTAGGTTAATTTTTTCCCCTACTTTGTCCCTTCGTATTTTGATTTCATTCATTATCATCTTTATTATTATTGTTCTTTCAATATTTAATTAAAGATATCGTTAACGGGCAATCATTTCAAAATTTA
>JACDRQ010000777.1:0-20326 GCA_013841215.1 Hycleus cichorii
TCACCATCAAGAATGATAAAGGACGTCTATCACAGAAAGACATCGATCGTATGGTTAGTGAAGCTGAACAATACAAAGAAGAAGATGAACGCCAACGAGAACGAGTCGCGGCTCGTAATCAATTGGAAGCTTATATCTTCCAGGTGAAACAAGCCGCATCAGATTGTGGTGATAAATTAAGTTCCGATGATAAAGCAACAATTGAACGTGAATGTAAAAATTGTTTACAATGGTTGGATAATAATACATTAGCTGAAAAAGATGAATATGATGATAAACAGAAAGAATTGACAAGAATCTGCAGTCCAATTATGGCGAAATTGTACAGTAGCGGTGNGGAGGCAATACTGGCGGTATGCCTGGGGGTTGCGGCCAACAACAAGGTGGATTTGGTGGACAGAAATCCGGTGGACCAACTATCGAAGAAGTCGATTAGATTCCTTTAGACAACAAATATTTATTTAAAAATTAATTCAAACCATATCTAAATTGTATTTATAACTTTTGTTGTACAGACTGAATATGTTGTAGTTTTACTGTGATATTAAATTTTTTTGATTTAAATAAAACATTTCTAATTAAAAAGTGTTTTTATTTCTAAAATTACAGGTCCTCTACAAAATCACTATAGGTAAAATTGATGATAATACTGGTGGTTTAACACAACCTAGTTTAAATGAAGACTTCGATCCGAATATCTTATCAGATGATTTAGATGTAAATTCATCATCATTTTCACCAATAAAAAATCACCATTGCCAAAAAGCATTACAATTATGTGCTAAAACTGTCTTAGCACATTTAGTTACCCATCTTGGACATTTTCCAATGGCCATTGGTGCAGCCCGTTTAAGTTCATTAGTTGTTGAACATGATGATGTACCAAATTTAACATCCGACGAATTATCAGCTAGTATCTTTTCAGCACCAAATATTCAAGTAAGTTTAAATTAAAAATAGAAGAAAATTTATTAATTTATTAATTTTACAGCTATTTATGTTAACTGAAAATGTAATTGCCAGTTTAATTGAATTACCAATGCTCGATTTACCTGGAGGTGGTGTAACTGCCGGCTTATCAACAGCTGATAATCAAGTACGAGTATTATTGCGAGATTTATCCGGGAAATCTTGTTGGGATGCTTCAATTTTATATCGTACACCTAATCTTGATACTGTTGATAATAAACTGGATGAATCTGATATAAATGATGATAATCAAATTAAATTTGGACCAATCAGTTTTGTACAACAAGAAAGTTTTATGTACGGTAACAATAATAATTTACCACAACGAGCTATGAGACATCGACCACCGAATATACTACCAGATGTATCAAATTCTGCCCCTGATCTCGATCAATTAGATGATGTAAGTTGATTTTAGATTTTAGTAATTTTTTAAAAATAATTTTGATTGGTAGTTGTTGCAATATTTGGGCCATACAAGTCCTGAATGTTTAGAGAATTTCGATCGGAAATTAAACGAACCGGCAATGGCACCAATATCGATTGATTTAGAACAGGAAGCTATAGCGTCTGTGATCAATCAGAAGAATCTTGAATTGGAAGAAAGTCGAATTACACAACATATGGACGCTATGTTGGGACATCCAATAGTGAGACCTAATAGCCGTTATGATAACAATAGGAGAAATAGTCCGGTTTTTGATAATAGCAATAATTCACAAGGTTATTTTCGATTATTGATTCATGTGGAATTTCTAAATTTTCTCTTATAGCATCCTCGATTGATGGTAACGAACATAACGCTTTCCAACAGTGTCGTTTATTCTTCTCACAAATGGGCTTTGCTGGATGGGAGCGGCGACAACAACTCCATTTACTTAATAAGACTGAACGATTATTGCGCGAATTGAGGAATTTAGACAGTCAACGTTGTCGAGAGACTCATAAAGTATTCAATTCTAATCGAATAAAATTTAATTTAAAATTTGAATTAATTTTTTAAAATAGGTAGCAGTAATCTATGTTGCTCCAGGACAGGAAGATAAGAATTCGATTTTATCAAATCAAGGTGGTAGTGCTGTTTATGAACAATTCTTAGCAGCCTTAGCATGGGAAGTTGAATTGGAAGGTCATACGGGATTTTTGGGTGGTCTACAACGGCAAGGATCAACTGGTCTAACAGCACCGTATGTTGCTAGTAGTTTTTCGGAAACAATCTTCCATGTTGCTACTAGAATGCCGGGCGATACCCCTGAAACTCTTCTAAATAAAGTACAATTTCTAACTATTCGTATTCTGTAACTTTTCGTAGATCCGTCACTATGACAACGTAGCAGAATGGATCTGTGGTCAACTACACAATCGTATTCTCTAACTTTTTGATGATTTATCACTATGACAATACTGTCTTCTCCAATTCTTTATGTGAAAGAATAGTAAAGAGATAGAAATTTTGTTAATTGTATTATCATGGTGACGAATCGCTAAAAAGCTATAGAATACGACTGATTGGTATAATTAATGACCAAAATTAAAATAAAAACGTAAGTATTGCTTCGCTTATAAATCAAATGAGTTCATAATATAGTTGTCATGGTAACGGATCTACGAAGAATTACAGAATACGATTTATACGAATTATGATTTTTAGACTCGCCATTTGGGTAACGATGAAGTTCATATTGTTTGGTCGGAGCATTGTCGTGATTATCGACGCGATATCATTCCAACTGAATTCTGTGATATTTTAATAACCATTTATCCATTAGGAAATAATTTGAATAGGGTCACGGTTAATTGTAAACCGGATGTAATTATTTATCAATTCTAATAATAATCGCAATTAATTTAATTTTTTTACGATATTAGGTACCATTATTTGGAATTCTATTCCACGAGGCTATTGTTGAAAGTACAATTTTGGCCGGTCTGGTGCGGGCTACAGCGATTTGTGCCAGTCGAGCCAAACGGACTACACTACCATTCTATCAGCAATAGTAATAGTTTAAAAAAATACTAATTTGTGGTTAATTATTTTAATTTTATAGTTACGAAGAACGAGCTTTATCGCTAGAAACTGTTGTGACGAAACACAAAAATAGTACAACATTCGAGGAGTTTATATCGCGAGTTTATAGTCCTGTTGTAACGCCAAGTCCGTTTTGTATCGCCGGTTCTACAGCTAGTGGTGCCGGCGATGGGCCATCGTGTACATCGAATCCGTCAATGTTGGCAGCAGCTCTCTTAGATTCGCACGGACATTCACACAAGATTAACCAAAGGAGCGATTCTAAATATCGAAGTAATTATTTTAAATTAATTGTATTGATTTCTAAATTGTTTTATAGTTTCGACAGATTCTACTCGTGGTGTAGTGTTTAATAATAATTCGGATATATCGCAGAATGTTGAATCAACAAGCATATCACCGAGACCGTTGAAGAAGATCTCGGCTAGTTTGAAGAATGTACCGAAACGGCGCCAGGACAACAATCAGACTGAATCGCCGCCGGAAAGTCCGCAACAGATAGCGATAAGGCGGAAATAATTTTTGTAAATAGCTTTACGTGTTGTGTGTACAATTTTTTTAAACACACGGTATTTGTAAAAGTGTTTGATGTTAAAGTAATAATTATTAATATTAATTGATAAGCGAAAACACCAATTGTTTAGGAACTTATATTTTTAATACTACTGAATATAAATCAGATCGTGTGGTGATGGAGAATCGAATCAAATGACACGTTTTGTAGAATTAAAACTGGATATTCAGTAGTTGTAATCACTTAGGATTTAAAAATGACATATTTATTAATTAATTTATTTAATCTTTTTATATAGCGAATTTTGCATTTATCTCTAATTTGGAAAGTTAATTTTAAGTCGGTCGAATAATTGGCGAATATATTTGGTTTTCAGTATTTGGTAGTTTAAAGAGAGTACACAGTATTTTTCTACGTAATTTTTAGCATTTCTCTGCTTTTATTTGATTTTCTACTTGTTTATATTCGATAGAATCTAATATTGCTACAACGACCTTAATTCGATTAATTTTTTGTAATATATTTAAATGTACTTATTTTCAACGCTTGACACAATAAAACCTTAATAGTTTTTCTGATTGTCAATGTTGGCAAAACTGCGACGCCCCTCGAATCGATATTACCGTCGAAATGAAACGCCAAAATGTCCGTACTTTATCGCTAGTCGTTTGCACTTTCACTTATCTACTAATAGGGGCTGCCGTCTTTGATGCTTTGGAATCGAAAGAGGAGAAACGCCGCGACGAACTACTGAAAGGTATCCGATTAAATCCACAAAAACCCGATTTTAATTCGCATTGTAGTATCAACGAACGCTTTGAAAGGCAAATACAACATATCCGATGATGATTATAGAATGATCGAATTGGTCATCACCGAATACAAGCCGCATAAAGCCGGACCGCAATGGAAATTCGCCGGCGCCTTCTATTTCGCTACTGTTGTCTTGGCGATGATCGGTTATGGCCACTCGACGCCGGTTACCGCCGGCGGTAAAGCCTTCTGTATGGGCTACGCTATGGTCGGTATACCGCTCGGTTTGGTCATGTTTCAAAGTATCGGTGAACGTTTAAATAAATTCGCATCGGTTGTTATACGACAGATTAAAAAGTATTTGAATTGCAAGAAAATCGAAGCGACTGAAATGAATTTAATGTTCGCTACCGGAATGCTATCGTCGATAATTATAACGACAGGAGCTGCTGTTTTCTCGCGCTATGAAGGCTGGACGTACTTCGATAGTTTCTATTACTGTTTTGTTACATTAACAACGATCGGATTTGGTGATTATGTTGCATTACAGGTATTTGAAAATGATCAATCGTATTCTGTAACTATACGTCCGCTACCATGACAACGCTCTATTCACAATTGTGATCAACAGATCTACTCAAAAGGATTGTTGATCTAGAAAGTTGCCATGGTAGAAAAGTTACAGAATACGGCTGAGATTATTGAAAAATCCACCAATTTCAGAACGATAACGCCCTGAAAGACAAGCCGGGTTACGTGGCCTTAAGCCTCGTATTTATCCTATTTGGACTTGCAGTGGTCGCCGCCAGTATCAATCTACTCGTCCTTCGATTTATGACAATGTAACTGTTTCTACAATAGGGTGTACAACATTAAGCTCGTGAACGTAGGTCGGCTTCTTATTTCAACACTAATCTGCATTACCGATAAGAGTTGAAATAAGGAACCGACCTACGTTCACGAGCTTAAATAATGTTGTACACCCTTATAATTACAATTAATTTGTAGGAATACCGAGGATATCCGCCGCGACGATCAAGATTTACAATCGTCCTCCCATCACGTCCTCACTTTAGACGGTGAAGTGATGGCCGTTAACGGTAAACTACTAGCCGGTCACGCTTACACCGATCTAGAAATCGACCAAACTTCGGTCTGTTCGTGCAATTGTTTGGGCTTAAATCACGGCGACAATCAAGAATTATTGCTCGATACAAGTTACCATCCATCTCAAACGATCCTGACGTCGAATTTGCGCGTAAAACGGGCATCCGTGTGACAGAATTTTCGACAATAACACCGAGAAATAAACAAACAATTAAACTGTTATCCAACTATTATTGTATGTGTTAAACATTATTGTAGAAAGCTTGGAAATTTTGGATGACTTCACTGTTGTAACCTTCTAGAATCGGCCGACCTGAACGATACTCGCAACAGTTAAACAATGGGATATTCGTCGTTTGGTACCAAATATTTCTAATATCGTTACATTGTAGATCTAACGTGTTCAATTGGAGTACACCGAAATGGAATAGACGACCATCAGTTTGGATACATTGAACTATCACAGGTTTCGGCAACACTTTAACATCCTGTTGAAGTTGAAAATTTAACAAAAATCCAACTAATTTTAGAAATAAATACCCCAAATTTGTGTCTAGCGTAACTTGCAGCTACTGTGAATGTTTTCAATAGGGATCTTCCATAAATTTGCTCGTCTGTCACTTCTTCTTCGTATAAATTCCTAACTTCGGTTCCTAAATGATTGAATATCAATGTGTGCGGATGTGATTTCTTTAAATTCAAATTAATTGCTAAAATTGTACCATAATTACCCAAATTATATAAAATTCTCCAATATAACTTACGATAGACGTTATTAATTTCATAGATATTTACAGGATTTAATGTAATAATCGGCGAGATTGGTGTTAAATCGGGTAATTCTCGATTATTACCCGTATCTTTAGTGATTTGTTGTAAAGGTTTTGTTGATGTTAATAAAGTATCGCTTCTTAATTCGAATTGGATTAAATCATTGTTACGTTCGAATATGTACGAAAATAATAAATCATTGAATAGATAGCGTTCTTTTGCTAGTTTAACATTGCGAGTTTCGAGCAAATTCAACAGATTCGCCACCAGTAGTTTTCTGCAAAATTATTTAAACATAAACAATTATACAGTGGTATTCTCTAACTTTTTTGACGATTTGTTACTATTGAAATAAGAATAAGTCCCCAGTGTTGTCATGGTAACGACTCCTTAAAAAATTATTCTGTAACCTTATAGATCTACTATGACAATTATTATAATTATCTTACCGATAATCGAAATTAAATAATTAATAACAACGAAATTAATCTTATCGGTACCGATTTTTTACAATTTTTTTAGAAACGATAGAATTTACAAGACTGATCCGTGTAAAAAGACAGTTGTCATGGTAAGGGTTATAGAAAAAGTTACAGAATACGATGACATTGCAAATTAAACAAATTAGCAATAATGGAGTTAATTTTCCTTAGAAAAAAGCAATTGATAAAGTTATCAATTATCCTTAATGACCCAATCAATACGGAAATTGAGTCCAACAACCAATAAATGATAACGTTATCAATTATAAAGGAAATTACATAATTCTCTGTTGGGTGATACCATAGACACGTGGAAAATTCCAAGCCGGCCGTTCTGGATCCTTGATTTTCGGCAATTTCAACTGTTCCGCATCGAACAGGTGCGATCTGAGGATGACATCTTCGATTTTCCAATCTTCAACCGATTTCGTTACAATACTATCGGGTAGACCGTCGTGGATTTCAACGGAATTCGTTAGGATCTTCGCCTGTTGTAGACCTTCAAGTAGCACATTGTCGTCTTTGTACGTTAATAGGGGCCGATCGTGCCAATTTGGGTGCGTCCGATCGAATTGCACCGGTTTCGGTTTACATCCAATGACTTCAATACTGCAATTTCAACGAAATTATTAAGTTTATTCAGTGTTAATGGGTAGTTTTACTCGATTGTCTCGCGTTTCTCGTTGAGGATATCCTCGGCTTGGCACACCGGTATCGATTTTTCCGCCAATATCTTCTCTATATTTGTATTAATAATTTTACGTGCACCTTGGGCTACCCAGAATTTTTTAAAGTGCCATTTTATATGCTGTTTACACAAAATTTGCGTTAATTTCATTGTACCGACTTTTATAAATATTTGAGGTTATCTAACATAACCTATCTATCTGGAATCTAACCTCAATTTACATAAAAAAAATAGACCGAATAAAATTTTATTTTTTTACAAAAGAAATCAACCTTATACAGTTTAATAAAATGTAACCACAAACGAAATACAAGCTAATTTGTAACCTATTTAGATTTTATCTTCCGAATATTTCTCCTTCTTCTTCGAATCATTAAACGTTAATATATTTTTATGATCAACGAACTGGTCTAAATCGTCTAAATTATCCCACCATAGACGCAGACGATGTTTTAGAATCAAATGGAACCACGGCGTCAAATTCGGTATAGACGGTAGATATTCATCTAGAGCAGATCGTGGTACGAAACTAATTTCGGAAATTTCATTCGGATTCGGATTCACCGGTAGATTATCTTGTATGAATAGAACATAATCGATTTCGTGTTCGCCCCAACGGCCATTCCCTTCGTCTTTATAGTAGATACGGGTGATATAATTGAATTTCTCCAACGGTATTTTATCGGTGGGTATCCCCAATTCGTGATTGAGCCGACGTTGAGCTGCCAATTTGATACCGATAGCGTTCTCTTCGTTATCCTCGCCTGGAAAATCGGCTATCGGGTGACTACAACAGGAATTTGTGTAGAAGTTCGGGTAGGTCACCTTAAAAACCACAAAAATCGGTGATTTATTCGATTTGAACAATCATTGAATTACCTTATGTTGTGACCGTCTCTGTAGCAATAAATCACCACTGTTGTTGAAAACGAACACACTAAAAGCCCTATGTAGCGGTATATTGCCGTTCTTATCAACAGTATGGCATTCACGTTTCGATGCTGTACCGATTATTTTATCGTTTTCATCAACCAAAAAGCATTTTTCCGATAACGATTTCTCCTCTGTTGGATTAATTTTACTCTTACCACGTATCGCTGTACGATTCACCGTTTTATTGCTGATATTCTTTAAAAGTTGCCGAAATGAGAAACTCAACATTGTACCGTTGTTGTGGACTTTGAATAAATGCAATGCTGTTTAGCCGAATTGGAAAAAATCGGTAATTATATTGTACATTAAAACTCACATTAGTTATTTAAATAACAACAGTAGAGATAATGCTAATTATTTGTTGCGACGGGTCAATTTATTCAAGAAAAAATCTAAAATTAACCTCACCGATTTGACAGATGTCAACAAATTTTGCAATGAAACAGAGCTACCAACCTAACGTCTCTGTTATTTGTGTTGCCTACATTATTACGATATAGACAACCAATTTTACACAATCCACTTGTATTGCGTGTACAAGAAAATATTGAATTTAGAAGCTAATTTTATTTTTTGCTTGGAAATTCTTGAAAATTAACCAAAATCATCTTATGATTCTTAAAGTCAATCGAATACCTAATAATTTAAAATAATATATTAATAACAGGCTCATATGTGACGTAACGCGTAGGCAACCAGTTTAACAACAGTACTCTACTTTTACTGAAGATTTTGGGGGAAATTTAAAATTTTATTTCAATTTTTAGAGTAGCAAATGAAGTGTTTCAATAATTCCATTATCAAACCACTCTATGGGGTTACCTTCAACCTTTCCTTTACATTAATAATGGAGCTATTGCAACAAAAAATGGGTAAACCGCCCAATTGGCTTTAAAAGCCGTAAACCTAGCTTAAGTTAGATTTCGGTTTCTTATGATTGAGATGGTTTATGGGGGTGATTTGCGGTCAGTTTTGATCCGGATAAGGGTAGAAGCGCATATTTAAAAAGCGCAAGCGCCTCTATTATCGCTTCGATTGTGTTTAGAGTAGTAGCACCATTTAAATTCAACAAAATTTCAAATTATGTTCCATATAAATCATATTTTTTACTTCATTTTCATCACAAATGGTAAGATTTATGTTGAACGTTACAGGGATTGATTTGGCTCGAATTTAGAGGCGATTAAACTACAAAATTAGCAAATTAGAAACTGTTTTTTTTTACAGTTTTTTTGGGGGGTTTAATTTAAAATATAATTGTAAATTAAGTGGTAGTTTTGATATAACGTCGAGATGGGTTACTTGTGTAATTGTTAGGACTTCGATTATTCATTTACCACTTGAGCGAGCTTTAAATTCGTGCTTTAACGCACCTTTTGACGGGCTTACAGGATAAATTTAGTATACGATCGACTGCTAATTATGGTCAATTTCAAACAGAAATAGACCATTATAAATAATTTATAAGAAATCATTGATTTCCTTTATGTCTTGCAGAACTGCAATCAATATCAACAGTACAAATTAACCACATCAAAGTACCGAATGCTGTTAAAAATGATTCTGGTATTCCAGTTATTCTAGATTGTGATTTCTCGATACGTCCTGATGATAGCGAATTAGTTGTAAAATGGTATCTAAATGGGCAAGTTGTTTACCAGTGGATACCGCTGAAGGGTCCACCACAAAGTTTGGGGTTGTTGAAGAAACGCGTCGATTTAAATTATCGCGCAACCGATGACCCGAAAACTGTCTATCGTGCGATGAAAATTTGGAATCCCACCACTGATATAGCTGGCGAATACAAATGTAAAGTCTCAACTTTCGCCGATGAAGATTTCAGTGTTAAAAATATGATAATTTTCGGTAATTCCCCCCAATTATTTTGGCAAAAAACCAAAATTATTGTATTTTCTAGAACCGGAACGTTCGCTAATTATTTTCAAAGACAACACGAAATCCGATGGACAATCAGTGAATTTTACTTGTTTCGCCAATGAAGTCTATCCAGCCCCTAAATTGATCCTCTATAAAGACCGATCTGACGAATTCTACAACAAGTAGCCCCGAATTAAACCGAAATCAACCCCAATTAACGAGATTTTGTTGTAGAAATCCGCTACAGACTCTTGAATGGAACACAAGTCGGCACCCAAACGGGCGATTTTCGGTCTTCATCATAGCCAATGCGCGGATCGACGATCTGAATCCTGGCACTTTAATCCATTGCGAGCTGCGAATTCCCGGGACGGGATACGTGAAGAAGAAGAGTCTCCTTTATTATCCCACAGGTAAATTTGTCGGGTTTTTGATTGTTTAGTAATCGTGATTTTTTAGAGTTTCGGCAAAATTGCGGTGAGTTTTAAAGGGAAGATTTCGGATTGTTTGTATGAAAACGCTTGATTTTAGGGCGAAATTCGAGGCAATATCGGGTGATTATTTATGTTGCGGTTGGATTTACAATTTTTAACTGAATTTCTAATCTTTACTATAAAAATAACAAGATCGCGATAATCGTTGGTTTAGAATACAATTTTTATTGGGTGGATTTACGATATCGCAGCGAATCTCACGGTTTATTGTATGGTTTTTTTCGTTTTTTTCCCTATTTTATTACGGTATAATCCAAGTTTTAGGTTTATAGGGTAGTGTTATTGTTTCACCCCCATTATTTTAAAGCAATACTTGTCATATTATTGAATGTGGTCCCATAATTTCTAAATACAATTATAACTTTACAAGGCTTGTGTGTGAAATATCCGAATCGTACCTGGCACTGTTTCAAATCGTATACTCTTTATAACCAACATTCGAAAAAAATCAACATTTATAAATTATTTATAAATTTTTATTGAGAGTTATCGGTGTATTGTAATTGTAATCGTAAATAAATAAATGTATAAATATCGTAATAAAAAATAGTACTTACAACACTCAATGTTAATGAATTAATTGTTGAATTGTGCGTTATTGTAGAGTTCATCTCGTGTCGATTCGACAACTTGGCGCCGCATATTCGTCAATTGTCGCAGATAAGCGCTAGGACTGCAACTCGGCCGGGACTTCCCCAAAGTCCTCCGCCTCGGCAAACTCCCATAATCGGAAAAAGTAACCGCATTACTATCAATACTCGTATCCTCGTTATCATTGAAACTCAAATCCCACGGATTATAAGCAAAATCGTTCGAATTATCCTCGTTGGGGCGACTCGAAGCCTCCTGGAGTTTCTCCTCTAGACGCCGGCACGAATCTTCCAGTAACGCTTCGTATTTGTTGACCGGAATGAAAAAATCCGAACATTGGGTGCAGGTCAAATTTGTCGCTTCGGTCTGGCAATTGGCGTGTTTCTTCTCTTTTTTCTTGGCGTTTTTGCGCGATTTCACGCCGGATAATTCGTTGATTGTCACCCGGACGTCGAATTCGTCGAACGGCCGTTCCAATTTCTGCGCAATTGTCGTCAGATTATTCATCAAAACGGTTGCTTCTTCTAGAAAACCGGACATTGCTTCCAACATACGTTCGTTTTGATTGTGCGATTGTGTGAATCGCACTTTTTTATTGTTGTTGTTCATGTGGTATTCTAGCGAATCGGCCAGTTCGTTATCTGAACTGAGATCGCTAGAATCGGATCGTTTCGATTCTGGATAGTGTTTCATTATCGATTTTAATACTAAAGGTTCGATAATTTCGATACAATCGTGATAATAGATTGGTTGGATTTGAACAATCGCTGGTTTTACACTTGTTGGAATCATTGTTGTGAAATATTCCAATGTTTCATAATTTCCTGTAATTACAATTTCAGGTGCATACAATTCTGGAATGTTGATGTAATCTAATTGTTTCGTAATTGTTGGTAGAATCTGCCAAATTGGCGTTAAATTCTCCCGATTCCTTATCGAGAACTCTTCGAGAATTTCGTAATCATCTTGGATTATTTTCAAATCGGATTGTTTTAGTTTCAATTCATGATTCTCTTTATTGTCGCTGGTTAATGTAGCGTGTTGTTCTAATGAATTATGATTACTGATAAGATCGGGCGTGGGAAAACAGACATTCTCTCGATTCTGTTCGTCCAAACTATCATCAGATACATTATCAATCTGTTGTTGTTGTTGATGATTTAAATAATTATGCGTAACGTTAATATTAACCGAATTCGTGTAAATCGGATTCGTTATTTCAGGATTACGCAAATATTTCGTAAACGAAACATTGGAAGTTTCTCTATGTATTGGATTCGTTTCGTTTGTTTGACTTCCGCAACTGTTCGTTATCAAGAACGTATTCCGATGTTGCAACCCATCGAAATTCTCAATTAAACAACAATCAACGCTTTTATCGCACATTTCTAGCGCTATTGTACCGATGGCAATGTGGCGAATTTCATTCAATTCAATCTTCAAATCGTCCATATCAGTCGAAATTTCTTTAACTCTAATAACCGGAAATAGATCCGTTTGTGTTTCCTCATTGCGCATACGGTGGGCTTTTAGGGCTTTCTTTGTCAATTCCTTCAATCGTAATCGGGCGTTGGAACAAATCGTCAATTCTTTCGGCGGTTCTGCCGGTTTGTTGATGTCGATAGTGTCGGTTGATGCGTCTTTTTTCTTGTTTTTAGCGTACAAACGGTGCGTTACGGCTGCAACAATTTGGGCGCGTGGTTTACTCGCGCCAGGTCTCCGCAACGAATCGACTTTCGGCCGAATATTCTCCAAGGTTTTCGCCTCAGTGACTGTCGCTTTTTCCGATTTTTTATCGCTCGAAGGGCGTCTCGATCGTTTTAGCGTTTCTTGCGAGTTGAAATGCGGTTTTTGCATTTTAACAAACGTTTGATCAACACTGAACGTCCGTCTTAATCGCGGCGTTGGTTTGATTTCTTTGTTAACAGAGGCAGACGTGTCCATTAGTGGAATGAGTTTTTCAGTTGCCTGACATGCCGGCGCGCTATCTTTAGACGGAGCAATGTCTTCAAGTTCATTGTCGTTACAATTATCATACGACATTGGAATAGGGTTCAACTGGAAATATTCATGAAAATTGTCTATTTTGGTGTGTGTGTGGAATTTTGAAAATTTACCTGGTTTGAGGCTTGTAATAGTAGTTGTTTTAGCCGTAGAATTTCCGTTCGAAGTTCTCTGATCGTCTTCTCTTTAGGATCTTCATTAACTACTGGTGTGGAAACGATAAGTTTGGCACGTTGCCCGAAACGTAAAGTGTTTACTGTCTCACTATAGCATGCACTTGAAGGGGAAATTGCTGGAAAAGATCAATGGAAGCGCACGTAGACAAATTCAGGTCACATAATTTACGTAAATTTATATCAAAAGAACTCACTGGCTATAAGGAACGTATTCGAATTGCCACCTAATGTATCTTTCAACAACCATGTCAAAATCGAATCTCGATAAGGAATGAATCTGCGCCGTGTCAATCTAGAAGATCTCCAAGAATCTTCCGCTATAATTGGAAATAAAACCAAATAAAATCGTGGAAATTTTAGGCGAAATTGTTGATTTACCTAACGCCGAGATGACATTGCCTAAAGCTACAAGACTTTTATTAATATTGGCACCTTCACGGAAGCGTGATGCACTATAACATCGACTGCCGGCACGTTCACTTCCGGCCAAATCGACCAACGTTAATTTAACATCACAACAATTTATTAAAAACACAACATGACTACGGCTCGATTTCGGATTTGTTAATGTTGAAGCTACACGCCGATTACTGTTGCCAGTTTCAAGTAGTTGAAGGAGTGCGGCCGGTTCAAGTGCTGAATGCTCCGACAAGCCTGGGAATTTTATCAATTATACAGAATTATGATTGGAATAATTGCGATTGTACCTTGGACGTACGGTCCCCGTTTGGGATGTTGGCGGACCTTCAAAGGAACAGTCGCCGGTGATTTCTCCAATAAATCCCGCACTTTCTCGTTGTAAATCTCCAAATAACTGGAAAATTTATTAATTTACAAACGTTAACTCGCGTGCGGCTAACAATGCGAACAAACACCGACTGATGGTTGTTTTTGGGAAATTCTCCAATATACTTCAAGTTTGAAAGTTATAGAATTGTAAATATATTTTCGCACGACAGCTTTCTTTAATTCAATTTATTCCAAGATTACCAAACATTAACATAAACTAGATTAAAAAAGAAACTATTTTACTATTCTTTTATCTATTCGGATTGTGTGAAAGTGGAAAAATTGTGTTAAAACTTGGGCAATTTCCTGTAATTGTTTCCTAGTATCTAGTTCTAATCGATAAACAATCACACAACAACGTCCTTGCATGTGTTCGGAATGTGTGAGAAACGACTATGTTGTTCCAACATTGATAAATCAGGTGGTATTTTATCAGGAAGTCGATTTTTACCTAACGTTCGCTTTCATCGCGACCCCCTCATCGCCGACTGCTGTCTCTTGGAAATAACCAAACAAACGTTGACATAATCGCGGTATTAAGCCGGGATCGTGCGGGAAGCCCATCATTGTGTGCGTTTTACCCGTCGAACTTTGGCCATACGCTAGGACGCAGCAGTGGTAGCGTTCTTTGATCGCTTGGCCGACCACCCCTTCAACAGCTTGGAACACCTGGTGGCAGACAAGACGATTAAAATAGAACCGTTTCGGGAAGTTAAATTACAAAAAAAGCTTTATAAATAGACCAGTTAGAAGCAAATGATGGGAACAAAAATATAATACGGAACAGTTTCAATCTCAAGTTTATTAATATTTACGACTTGCAACTGAATATTAATGTTGATTGGGCAATTCTCTTTTTTACGATAGGATCTGGAGTTTTTACAGTTAATTTCAACTGGTGTGGTGTTTTTAGACATATTCTCTGAAAATAGAAAAAATTAAAGTTGAGGCAAATAATCAAAGAAAAATTTGTTGTTAATGATGGGTTGGCTGGCGAGTGCACGTTGCAACAACAAAGCCGGAAACGTGAGCCAAGAAAAAGCGAATTGTTGGCGCCTCTTAATATATATAACTGTTTATTTTTCGTTGAACGTTCGAAAATACAAGAGTTGAAATATTTATACGATTGGTTGTGAGCGAGTTGAGGAGTTGATATAATCATTAAAATCTTATCAATTATTACTTGGTCCTGTGTGGAATTCTCTTGGAAGCAGAAATCAAAGGTGAACCGTCGTATACGTTCCCGGCTGTCTCCAGCATTCTGTTCAGGTACCTGCAAAATCGTTGTACATAAATTAGATTTTGTGTAAATTTAGATCAAAGTAAAGATGACGGAATGGCACATGTCAAATTAAAGCAGAAAATGAATGAATTTAAATTGTTGGCAATAATAGTAATAATAATATTAAAGCATGCTGCATACTTGGCTATAATAGCCATTAGAAAGCAAATCAAATTCTATATTAACAACAAAAATCGCGAACTTAGAGAAGAATGAAAATAGACGAAAAACGCGAATTAAAGAACGGGCAATTAAAATGGCAATAACCATAAGTTACGCGGTTTTAATTAGTTGACACATACTTACAAGACGTATAAATTTATAATAAAATGTAGCATGCAAATTATTATTTTCGAAATTTTATTATTAACCCCATGAATATATCTTTGTAATGTTCATCTCTCTAATGCTATAGTGTTATTCGTATAATTCTAACAAACATAAATCATACAACTAATACGGTAACTAACACATTAGTTATTTGTTATTTCAACAATTTCAACAATTAATTACCTTAACGTTGGTGATAGAGATTGTTTTGTTGCCATCAACTGACAGGATCTTTGTTGATTCAGTCTCTACTTCTCTGAAAGATAATTATAATTGTCGATAAAATTAAACGATTCGTCACAGTCAAATCGAACGACTTAAATAAGCTTCGATCGGCTATTTTGCACTTTCAAGGGGCTTATTTCTAGTGCCGGAGTGGACTATTTTGGACGCAAGATTCAAAAACGCGAACTTGATCAACGGATTCTCGATATTAAGACCCTTCATTTTTTTGCAATTTTCCGGAAAACTGGCAAGCCGATTGGAAGATTCCTTGAAGATTTGAAAAGTGCTTTCCATGTTCTATATACTGTGCAACAATTATGCGTAAATTTGCAATATTTGCTAAATTTTTGGCGAAAATAGAAAAATGTGCAAAAATATAGAAAAAAGTCGTGCTCATGATTTTCCTCTATAAATTCAAATTTAAATGTAATTTTCCAAAACGAGAAACTTTCTCTAATGCTCTTTCTAATGCTGCCTGATTCGTTACAATATATCGTCAAACAAGGGAGATATCGATTATTGAATTTTGGCATTGCTTGGACGCCAAATTTAAAACAGGCATTTAAATTTTTGGCAATTTTCTAGAAAACTAGCTAACCGACCTGGATTTTTTTTTAATATTTGGAAGCGCCTTCCATTTTCCATAAACTCTGTGAAAATCGTTAACAACATTGATTGAGTTGAGGAAAAATATAAAAATTTTGTACAGTACTACGAAAGAACATGCTTCAAAATTTTCCTCTGTAATTCAAAATGTCATTGGAGATTTTTGAAATGAACCAAGTCCTTAGATGCATCTTGAAATGCCTTTTAAAATTTATTTCAATTGAGGTTTGTCTTTCATGTTTAAAAAATTTAACAGGCCATTTCAAAGACCTTCTAACGGCGGTTAGCCCCGATGGAAAAGGGCTTATTTTATCAAATTCAGGCCAAAGAAACTGTAGCTTTTTGAGGGAACGTTGATGGATTCTTCAAAATTCCAAGAATATCAAATTATTTTAAAAAATCCCACATTTTTTACATTTTAAACAACCAATACATTATTCAAGTTTCAGTTGAGCGAAAATTTTGGATACGTGATGACTGTTGTATGGATCAAGTCTTGTTGACTGATTCAATAACATTAGACGATGATAAATTACCCTTCTTTGAGGGTCTTAAACTAATACTGCTCCCCATAAAAAGGTTTCACAGAAAAATGATAAACAAATAGCCGTTATCTTGACCCTTTTAAGCGCAATCGAGCCTTTTGTTTCAACAAGCTCCTGGACTCTAGTTCATAAAAATCACGAGTAAATCCGCCCCTGAAGTCACCCCCAAGATTGATATAATTAGCCGTCGTAAATTTAAAGGGAAATTGGAAGTGAATCGACCAAAAAGACGCACGAGTTATAGAGGAAACATCAAATTTAGCGACTTCGGGAAGGTCTAAATCAGCCACAAAGTGTCAAATTATACTAAAATTAACATAAATATTTTTACAGTTTTTTGCTCCTTTACGAATCGAAAGTAATTTATTTTAAAAATAATAAAATAACTCTATTTGCAATCAAATCCTAAGCGTTTAAATAATAATTAGACTTGCAATTTGCTGATTAGTTTTCAAAATCGACTCGTTTATAACAATAATTTTGGTTAAACTGCTGCAATGAAATTCTCTATTATTGTTAATAATTATTATAATTTTAAAGTAGCAATGCACAAATTATAGTTAGCTAACTTTACGTTTATTGCGTTTAAATTAAAACTTGGAAAAATACGTAACAATGCATCAATGGTTAGGTAAACCGACTGATAATAATTGACCGTTATATAAGAGTCATTAGATTAGAAAAGTGACAGTTTATAGACTAGAAATTATTAAAGACTGTGCTAATTATATTAAATGAGAAAATTATTAATTAGTGAGATAATTAACGGTGAACTGGAAGACTATTGGACTAAAATTCATGAAGATCTGGCCTGTCAATTGTGGGTAAGTAGCTATTCAAACAATACAAAATTTCATTATTTTCGATCGATTTGCAATTTTATCGAAACAAAACTTCGATTTTTCAACCAATCGAAACGTCGACGAATGGATATTTTGTTGAAAGTTAAATTTGCTCAATTTCTTCCGAACGCAAGTGTTAAAAGACTTGTGAAGATGTTCGCGCCTAGACCGGAAATTAAAATTCCACCACTAACGCCTGTAAATTTTCACTCAAAGCGACATTCTCCAACACTTTACATTTCCTTTGAATCGTTTTACAAATAGACTGACAACAAATTATGTTGCAACAAGACAAAATTGGAAATATCTAAACCGATAATGTTGTAAATAATCAATTTTTCTTGCCATTTGGGTGCGTGTAGAAGAATGAAAAACAATGAGAGATTGCGTGGAAAACACCAATCTCTCATCTATTTGCTTATTTATCTTTTAATTGACGACTGTTATAGTTTCAATGTTAACAAGAAATAAAATTGAAACAAATTAAACACAAATCGAAAACTAGTTGTAGGAATTTGTAACTATAAATCCTTTCGATGTACAATTTATAAGCAACACTAAAGTCCTTCATATTGATTAGTTTCTAGTGTTGCTCCTCCATATGTTAATGTTTTCAGTGAAATAATTAGACGAGAATTGGTTCTTTGTTGGGATTTTAAGTGGAATACCAGACATTCTTCAAATACAGGACGTGCAAAAGTAAATAACAGCAAGCAATGTCAAATAGCGCATCAACAACCGGTGATTTTTTCCAAAAACAATAAAAACGAGTACAGTGACTTTTTGCACTTTAATATTAGTCAATACGCACACATATACAATAAATGTGGATGTAGTTGTGTCGTTCTAATCTAAATTTAGACGTGTTTCCGTTTCTTCTTCGCTTCCTCAGCACGTAAACATTTGTCCTTTGTTTGTTGGCATTTAGGAAATTATTTATCTTAAGGAATTGTTCAAATAGAGATCGAATCAATCGTTTAACAATGAAGCGTTCCCTATTAATTTGTTTGAATTAACAGCAAAAGGGGCCAAATTTTTGGGTTATTTCAACCGAATCTGGTTTCTTTAAACGTGTTGTTATTGTTGTAATTTGTTGATTGGCCCCTGTCCAACTGGCAATTGATTAACCGAAAATTTACAATTTTCTCAAGTTTCATTTGTTTATTTATAATTTTTTTTATAATAACAATAAACAACACCTACCTGTGCGATAACGGTCTGATTCGTACAGCAACTTTAAGATGAGTCATGCTTTTCCAAAGGAGACACTTATCGTATGTACACTAAGTGGACTGCACCTATATGTTGTTGTCGTTGTCGTCGTCTAAAATCATCATAGACAGCATCTGGAACAACTCCAGGAAAAATACAAACGGTGTCGCGCACATGTAGCTAAATTTAAACGTAAGTTATTGGGGGGCCCCCGGTACTAATTGATAGCGTGCAAACGAAACGAACAACAATCGAGCGATGGAAAAAAGTGTAATGACTGGCGAAAGATCAACGGTGATTCATCAATAGGCCGGAATCGCCAGAGATCAAATGCTGAAGTATAAAAGTAGTCCAAAATAGTTGTTTCAACCCTCGAAATTCATCAAATTTGTTGTAAGTTTCAAAAGCAAGTCTTGCTGAATAATAGGAAAAGAATGGGTTTTTAGTGTAATCACCAGTTTTAATACTTTCAAATATAACTAATTTTCTGCAAAGTTCACGAATTGACTGTTGTAGTTATAATTTTTCAGCAATAAAGTGGGAAACTTGAGGAAAAGAACATCAAACTTCAAGTTACAATAAATCTTTCAGTCTATTAATTTCCCAGTAGAGTTTGTACATTTTACCTGAAAAAAATCCAACTGATTCATCAATAGACAGGAATCGCCTGAAATTAAATGATGAATTTAAAGAAACTCCTGAATTGTTTCAATCTTGTTACAACCTCGGGAATTGATCAAATTTAGCTTGAGAAGGGTCTAGTGTAAGTTTGCCTTCAGTTTCAAAGGCTAATTTTGTGAAAAACAGGAAGATTTTTAGTGTAAATAACTAGTTTCGTAGATTTTGATGCTTATAAAAGAGCCTAATTTTCAGCCAATTTCAAGAAATAACTTATACAGTTGTAATTTTTCAGCAATTAAGTGGAAAACTTTAGGAATTGAGGAATATTCACCAAAAAGATCATCAAAACTTCAAGCTACAATAAATCTTTCAGTCGCTCAGTTTTTCAGTAAAATTTGTACATTTTATCTGAAAAAAATCTAACCGTGATTCATCAATAAGTCGGAATCGCCTGAAGTTAAATGTTGAAATAGAATTTGGAAGAA
>JACDRQ010000778.1:0-19956 GCA_013841215.1 Hycleus cichorii
AAATTAAATAATCTTGCAAAATGGAGTATATCGAACCAGTAAATTCGATACCAAACACTCGGGGTTTTATGTAAGTTTTACAATTACAAAAAGTGAGGTTATCCAAATTGTATCTAATATTTTCCAGATTATGTTGCGAACACAGCCGCAGAGAGAATCGGCGGGCTCCTAAATACGAGCGTTGCATGAATATTGTTTATTCAGTGGTATAAATCCTCAAATTATCGGGGGTTAGGAGAACCGGGCCCCGGTAATTTGTACCACCCCATCTCAGCGGTACTAGTTGCAAATGCGGCGTTTTTACGTTTAAAAGGCGCTATCACCGAAGCCATACCCAATGACACTATAATTGTACCGTGGATGCGAACGTTGTTTAGATCAACCCGCAAATTGGGAACATTCTGGTTTGGCAACGAAACTACCATCGTTATGTTTGAAGAAATTGAAAGGCTCAAGTAGTGTGAAATGAATCAATTTCGTATGGACTGAAGCGCATTCAAAGCATTTAAAATTGTCCAAGGGTGGGCTATTCTATTTTATCGTTGAGTATGTTGTTAATCATCAAATGCGCGATGATTGTCATCATTCTGAAGCACAGGATTCTTGGGTTGCGTTGGTACAAGTCCGCCGAAAGACTGAGAATAAGAAAACTTTCTATTTGGAACAATTAATTCTTAAACATCGAAAGGCAGTGTTGTTTGCCGAAGAAACAACAATTTGTGTCCTCTATCATGTCACAAATTTGTTCGTTTAATCGACCCCAAATGAGCTCAAAGTAAATTATTCTCAATTCTTAACGCTTTGATTATAATTGAAATTTGTTGCAGTAAGTCGTCGGTCAAATGCTAGTTTTTAGAAAAGTAATGGTCCATTTTATAGGATTTACAAAAGAAAATGTGTTCTTTTTAGGTGAAACAAAAAGTTTGAATTGAGCAACTGGGTGGACATGTGCGACTGCGCACAATCGACTTGCTCAATCTGTCTTCAACTGTCATCGATAAAAGCAGTTGAAGATTCACAAGAATTAATATTGAGAATGGTTGTTTTCGTGTTCGGTATTTTCAACTTTTGTTAACTAATTTATTGCCGATTTCAATAAAATCAAATACAAGCGGCGTTTATTTTTATGAATTTTGAATATTCCGATTAATGTCAAAGATGAAGATGGCGGATGGTACGACAATATTCCGAAGAAATCGGCCTGGCACCAAAGCTGCAGTAAGTCTTCATTTTTCCCCATTTATTTGTCGATTATTAGTATAAGAAGAGAAATATTAAGCAAATTTTATTTTAGGATTTCTGCCGATGGCCGGACGAGGCTTTCGAAGAGATGGACAGTACACTGGCTGTCCAACAGTACATCCAACAACTCATTAGAAAGAATCCATCAAATATCGATTTAATTTTAAAAATGCCAGAAACCCAAGATGAAGGCGTCTGGAAATACGAACATTTAAGGTTGATATAACTTGAATGATTTCTTTAATTAAACCGATATTCTAGCCAGTTAGGCAACCAACAATACTTTTAATTTCCAGGCAATTTTGCATGGAATTGAATGGATTAGCGGTCCGTTTGCAAGGTGAATGCCACCCAGAAACTTGCACACAGATGACAGCAACCGAACAATGGATTTTCCTATGTGCTGCCCATAAAACCCCAAAAGAATGTCCAGCAATTGATTATACACGACATACATTAGACGGGGCTGCGTGTTTATTAAATAGCAACAAATATTTTCCAAGTCGTGTTAGTATAAAGGAATCATCTGTAGCGAAATTGGGTAGTGTATGTAGACGGGTTTATCGCATCTTTTCCCATGCATACTTCCATCATCGTTCAATTTTCGATGATTTCGAAAATGAGACTAGTTTGTGTAAACGTTTTACACAATTCGTGATTAAATACAATTTAATGTCGAAAGATAATTTGATTGTACCGATATTGGAAGACGAGAATATTGGTGGTGAATCGGAGGCATGATTTCTCTACAATTTTTGTATTTTCTTCTATTTATTCTAAATATTACAGTAGGTTATTGATTGATGAAAAATTTCAGGTATAAATTAATAATAAACATGTAATTGTATGACGTTTCCTGATTTATGTAAGAAAAAAAGGAAAAAATATTAAACCAACATTCTGTTCTATCAAATTCAGATTATTTTCGTATTATTACGTATTGTATCTACAGTTTAGTAGATAATTAAATCTTTCCAATTGAATTGCGTTTTTCTCGATCTTATTTCATATTAATTAGGGGAGAAATATCGCAAAACTGCCCCTGGATTCTATTTTTAAAGATACAATTGACCCTCGATTGATCACCTAGCAACACCCTTTAGGTACGCTACTTGGGTTTGCGGAATTTTGTTATTACCCAAATTCCTCAATTGGGATCAATGCGAATGAAAGAAACACAAATTTTATTCATAGAAGCTTTGAAATTTGATGAATTTATATACCTGCAAATTTAGTGGAAAGTTGGAAGTAACGGCATCACCGTTTACAACCATTTTTAAAATATCAAAGGCCGCTTGATTTAAATTTAATAAAATATCCATTCGGTATATAATAAATCTACACAAATAACGAAATAATTATTCCCATGTCAATAAAACCTAATTTTTAGGGCATTTAGTCAATTTTTATAGTTTTTCGAGATTAATAATTAAAGCGTCATCTATGTTTGTTTGTATCCAATTAACGGTTATAGTGTTGGTTTTCTGTAATATCGGTTTTTTACATCATTCCGATACACACACATGTAAAGATAAAATTTATATATCTGTAAAAAATCAATATCTTCAAGATGCGGTGTTAATGCAATACTAGGGTTAAATAAAAAATTAATCAATTTCCATAGAAATGTTGCAATAAATTCGTGTTGAAACCAATTTTAATAAATGTGTAAATATAAAATTTTCTCTCATCGTTTAATTTGTGTTTTATCCTGTATAGAGTTGGATCTGTAGTAGGCTGCTGTCAAAAAGTGTGGGAATCTCTCTGTAGTAGTATTCCGTATCCTTGGCGACTACCTTAGCAACCATACAACAACATAACAACACAATAGTAACAACATTCACAACTGAATTGTTTAGAAACACAAGAATTATTGTAAAAATTCAAGAATTATTAAAATACGATCTCGATATTTGTTTATAATTTCTGTTTTGTTTTAGTGGAATTTTACATTTTTTACAAAAAACGACTGCATTGGAAATTATCGATTCAACAACAACAATAACAACAAAACGAACAGGAAATAATCGTAATTGAACGGTTTTTGTGGTTGTTGTGTTTTGAAAATTTTCGTTCTCGTTTGGCATCAAATAGCGACGAATCAAAGAAAAAATGGACTACAATAACCGAAGTCCATGCTCTAACTTCCTGTACATTTAAACAATCAGGTAATCTTTCTATTGTATTGATTTTTTCTCATCGTTTCTCTTCATGCCTGTAATTATTATTTTTATAATTGATTTAATTGCAGCAGACTTATCCTCGAACGTATTGGATGAGAATCAAATTGATTCTCAATTCGAAACAGGATAAGGTACAATTACTGCTTTTTAGCGTTTCATTTCCAAATTCACTCATTTTTAATAGTAAATACACTATATTTGAGTAGTTTAACATCATCATCATTATTATCGTCATTCAATTTTAAAATGGAGGTTATTTCGATTATCGGTAATTATTCATAAATGTATGAGACTGATGTTTGTCGTCTATTGGTCGATAAATATTTCCTATAATAATTTTATGCAATCCATTTTGTTTTTACCTATTCATTGAATTTAAATATTCTTGTAACAAGACAATTTTGGACAAATTCGTCGAAAACTGTACAAGCTGTCCCATGATTTTATCAATAATCTACAACATTGGCCTTATTATACAGGCTGTACAGTATTTCACCTCATAGTTGGTTATGCTTTGATTATGCAGTGTCGTAGATTAATTCATATGCTTAACAAGTGTCAAATTTAATAAAATTGAATCAATTTACGATAAATGTAACCAAGGCGCAGACAATCACGAGGTGGAATACCGTTGTACATCCTCTATTTAAATAATGTGGGCGTTTAAGACGAGTAAAATTCCACTTTTTTATTTTTCTTAATTTTATTCGAATGAGGGCAAGATATTGTTAAATTGTTGTTTCTAAATATTCAAATTATTTTGGATAATTTCTACAAATTGTACATTTTTTATCAATAATTATAGTTTCAAAAAACAAGTTTTAATTTCTATATCGATAATCGCTACACAAATTTAAAAGTTTTTAATCGTTTGTGTATTCTTGAATGTTTATTCTTTGTATCGATACTAAAACAAATCAGTTGTTTGAAAAGACATTTGTGCATATGTTATCAAATATTTTCCCTCAACATCTCTGTATTTCTGATAAGACACACGATTCTATTTTAGGAGGTATGTCGTGCTTCTTCAGGATTAACATAACTACTCATTCAGGCGTCACATTCAAAGATTTATAAAGTGGAGTTTTAAAACTATCTAGATTGTCTTTTGCTCAAGTCCAGTTATTTTGGCCAAAATCTTTACTGGTACCCTTCTTTTTTTGCAAATTATTCATTTGTGATGCCTTCAAGTATTTGTCTCATATACACAAAACGGAGTAATTGAATAGTCTTTTAGGCTTCAATTTTGTAGAGTATTAAATTTTACCACACAAGTATTTTTGCAAAATTACCAAGTGCTTTTTAGGAATAGAAACCTAATGTAAGGGATGTTTTATTGAAAAAACGTAAGCCTTTTTGTGTTTTTATCTATAGAAAGACTATTTTTGGGAAGTTATAATGTGTTAAGAGAGCACTTAGAGGGCTAGTTCTTTAATTTTTTTATGTTGCTTGTCATTTTTTCAAAATCTTCTAATACATAAAAAATCGTGAAAAATAATTATTTGTAAATCATTCATAATTTTAACCCTCGTTCTTTATTTTCTGCAGAAATTGAAATTTTTACATGCCATTTCGTACATATGTAACTTTATAAGATGAACATTTTATATCAAATTGCAACGTTGAAAAGTACACTAATTGATACAATTTGAACATTAAATTGGAAACATCATTACTTTGTTTCAAATAAACACCTTATTAACAGTTGTTTACAAAAAGTCTATTGTGTAATGTCGATCTTTATTTACTTATTTTTGTGTCAATTAATATTTAACTAATGTCATTTATTGTAAACAATCACCGATAAAAGTTTGGCTCGACGACTGGCGGTTGAACTCAGGACCTCTCGTTTGCCGGACGAGTGCTCTGACCACTAATTGTAAACTACCGAAGAGCCGCGCTAATCTTAATGTTTTTGCCAAACTTTTCTCAGTGATTGTTTACGATAAATGGCATTATTTAAATATTAATTGATTCAACATATACATCATATGGTTAACATTATTTCGAATTTTACTTATTTTTGTATTATTTATAATTCTATTCAACATAAATTCGAGTACAGAAAATAATTGCAATACTTGATTTACTGTTTGCGTAGTGAGGGAAGTTTAATTTAGTTTTTCTCAATGATTCAAACTTAAATAAAGTGAAATAAGGATATATTTCTTTAATTAATTACTTTGAAATTTCCAGGAGCAAAAGAATCTTCCAGAAAATTCTTAGAAATCCATCATAACTAAATAAAAAAACTACACTTTTGATTATCTTTGATACCTTCAATATTGCACAATACCAGTTTCAGATTAGTTTTGATTTTTATTAGAATTTTTCATTAAGAGATACCTGCGTTCTTCCGTTATCAACGAAATTATTTGAAAAATTCCTTGAATAATTTAATTAATTCACAATTTGTAACAATTATAAATTTAAAAAAAGCATTCTAGTCTTTTTGACTCTTTTTTTTGGTATCAGGTTGTACCATCCACTATCACTTGCATTCACCCTAAAATTCGAAATTGTATAATCTGACAGAAAAAAAAGTAACGTTCCCACATTGCCCTATCAACCCCCCTTCTTTCTATTTTTGTGTGAGTCACCTATACATAATTATCTAACAAGCCAGGTGGATGTACAGGTAATAATTGTAAGGGATTCATTGCAAGTTAAATTATCAGACCGAATAAGCCAGGTGTATGTATTGTGATCAAATACTATAACTATTATATGGGTAATACATGGGGTGTAGTGATGTATAAACTAGTGCGTATGTCGAAGATTAATTGTGAATCATCTAATCTTCCATTTATGAACGTTTTTCCTCATTAAATCTACTGATTAATTGGCATCAAGCCTATTTGTAATAAAAAAGGGAGACTAACAGGTAGAATGATAGAGTGAGAGAGGCTGGTGGTTTCTTTTTGATTTTTGCCCCCTTTTCCCTTTAGTTGCGATCATCCTTATCATCATATCTACCTTTAATAGTAAAAGTTGTTGTTGTTGTAGTAGTAAAAGTAGTAACTTTTGTTCTAGACATTGTGAAGGTGAAATTTCAATTGAAAAGGGGGGTTGGCTCTTTTTGATATTGAATCATAGTTACCTTATATGTATATAGATATATTGTTATATTGGCTGTTTTAGGAGAGAAGCATCAGAAGTAGTCTTGGTAACGCCACCATGGCAACAACAGCTCGTTTTGCAGCAGGAGGCAGTAGCAATCCTCCCACCCCAACACCAGCTACTTCACCCCCAGCTCAAGCGCAGGCCACTCAGTTAATCGTCCTACCTGCTAGCTTACACCAGGTAGCAAAATTGTTAACAACATTCAAATATAAATCACGCAATAAACTATTTTACCAATTTTTATACCACCAACCCCCTTTTTGATTGGTTTTTATTTTGATTTTGACCAACATCAATCAGTCTTTAAACATCTTAAATTTCGGTTAATAACATTGTTTTATTGTTATATTTTGATTTAGTCGAATGCAAATGGAACGATTGTTAATGGGGTGCCAGTGATTGACGTTTCAGCATTAGAACAAGCTGCTGATTCTAGTAACGAAAGCACAGCCACAACTGAACAACAAAGTGAAACACAAGACGAGACAATTGCACAAAGTTCACCGCATTTTATTACAGTAACAGGTAAGTCGTCATCCACCCCCTCTTAACTCCCTTTTAAAAACCATTGGATAAGATAGTGATCAGATAAAACAAGCGATAATTTATTAATTTAGAGTGAAATTCGTGATTTTATTGCAATTAAAACCGAATTTTCTATCAATAGGGTTAAGTGGACCCATCATAAAATCACAATCGTTGACAATAATCAAATCAAATCTTTATTTATCATTAGAATATCGCCACCATAATCTTATAGTGGTATTTAATTGATTTTTCTCCGAAAAAAAAGTTGGTCAAAATTTTGCAATCTTTTGGTAATCAATAAAGATACAAGAAAATTAATAATTATTAATTATTATTGTATTTTTAGCATGATTTAGTGACATCACAACATATTTTTTGTACAAAATTTCATTGTGATTTGTTGGGAATGCGCGTTTGAACGTATTTATTAACAAACTATCCCCACCCTGTCTTTGATCTAGTCAATTTCCATCGCTTTTTTCTGTAATTTTCATCATTTAATTGATTAGAAATATTCATTAGAATTTTTGTATTATTTTTGTAGAAAAAATATAGCAAAACAACAGCAGCCAGTTTCTTAGCTTATTTTTTTTTCATCTCCTGCTTCATTAAATCGAGATAAATTTTTGCACAATGAAAATCTGTAGAAAATTCTTGATTTATTGCGATATTCTGCAAAAATCTATCTAAACGAATATCATTTATATTTATAATTTGATTAAATAAAATTAGTTGTAATTTACTAATATTGAGTTTTACACGCTAACAGAAACTGCTGCTAGATCATACGCTTCTTTAACACCTGTACAACCTACAGTAGGTAAGCGATTGCCAGAAAATAATGATTGATTGATTGATTGTCATTGCATGGCTAATTTTCTTTCCAACAGTTGAAAATAATGTCAATTTCTTTGTTATTGTTGTGATTTTATTAAAAGAAATCAAAGCGAAATATTCATGTTTCGAGGCATTCTTTTGCCAATATATCAAACTTCTATTTATCAAAATTGATAGTACAATCAATATTTTATCATTTAGAGATATAATTCGGATCGATTATATAAATGTGTAGTTGAATAATTAAATAGTGTTATTTATGTAAGATGAATATTTGTTAATAATATTGATGATTATATGATTTATTATTAGTTGTTTATAAATTTTTGGTACGTGGAAGATCAAATAGATGTTTCATAATTGAAAAATTGTTCAATTACACAAATTGCCATCCGGGATGAAGAATGCAATTAATTTTTATAAATATTTGTTTATTTTTCTAAAGATTTTTATTTTATTATTTCGGCATAATCGATATTTTTCCTACAGTAGAAATGTTCAGGTGTTGTGTGATAATAAAATAAGCATGATATAAAATTTTAATTATTCTCCAAAAATAAAAAAAATAATGATTAATTAGTAGATGTCTCGGTAATACTTGTTAATAAAGTTGTCTTAATATATTGTTTGATTTCTTTTTCTTACTTTCGATTTTAATTATTTTCTTTATTTAGTTTTTGCTTCAAAGTTTATTTCTTTTAATTTCAGTGGCCGAAGGTGATACAGTGGCGTCACACCAAGGCTATCACATACAATATGTTGAACCTGAAATTTATGCAACTCCAACGAACAGTGGTCAAGCACAAATGTGAGTATTGTTGTATTAATTAGGCTAATTAGCGGTAATTATAAAAAAAAATAGGGCGTATCCGGTGTATACAGTCGGTGAAACTGCTACATTATACACAGCAGGACAGGGCCAATATTACGCAGCGACTAATGCTGGGACATCAGTCGTTGCTAGTACTGTCGGTTACAATACAACTAGTGGGCATTATGTTGTGCAACAGACTGTTGATGCTGAAAATCTGATATCGTCAAGGAATTCACCACAAACTACAAATACAGTAAGTTTTATTTCTGTTAATATAAGTATTAGTTATAAGTATAAATATGGAAAATAGGAGGCGAATTTCGTGGCAACAGCAACAGTACATTCTACACCAACAACTACAACAACCGGTCAAGTTAATAATGAAGACGTCGGTTCGGCTTTAGGTCATGCTACACGAGTATCCCCAGCAACGGTAAGTCCAAATATTGGGTTGTTTTAAAGTCTTTGAAGATGATTGTAAAATAAATAAATAGGTGCAATGGCTTTTGGAGAATTATGAAACAGCAGAAGGTGTATCATTACCGCGTTCAACATTATATGCACATTATTTACGACATTGTGCTGAAAATAAATTAGAACCAGTAAATGCGGCATCATTTGGTAAATTAATACGTTCAGTATTTTTGGGTTTGCGTACACGTCGTCTTGGTACACGTGGCAATTCAAAATATCATTATTATGGTATACGTGTTAAACCGGGTTCATCATTAATGAATATGGATGATAGTGGTAATCGTGTTGTATTAAATACGACAAATAATACAGGAAAAGCGCATGGTACTGTACGTCCATTTAAACGTAGTTCTGATTCTACAGATTCATCAATATCATTAAGTATATTATCACAGCATATAACATATTTAGGTGATGGTAGTAATGCAATACCAGCATTTCCTGATATTCATTTCACTGAAGCATTACCAGATGATTGTTGTTTTGATGATGTCGATACTTTAAAGTGCGTTGTTTATTTATTCATTTTATTTTGATTATTTTTAGTTAATTGTGATAAATTAATAGGTCCATTTATCGGGAACATTTAGAGGCTTTCTTAGATGCTATATTAGGTTTAGAATTTGGTACAATTGAATCATTATGGCGTGAATTCTGGCGATCACAGTACAATAATAATAGTGATGAATGTGAAGAGGAGAAATATTTATCAAAATCAAAATTATTTTGTTTATGTTCATTAACATCAGTACAACAATTTGTTAAACAAGTCGATCTTATGTTTTATCAAAATTTAATACACGTATTAGTGCCAGATGTATTGAAACCGATACCTGCTACATTAACACAATCAATACGGAATTTTGCTAAAAGTAATTATAAATAAAATTTTGTAAAAATTCTTTAAAAAATAAGTCGATTATATTTTAGATTTGGAAAATTGGTTAACGAACGCAATGGCCGGTGCACCAAGTGAAATGTTAAATGTAAAATTATCAGCTGTATCAGCTTTCAGTTCTAGTCTAAGACGTTATACCTCATTAAATCATTTAGCACAAGCAGCTAGAGCTGTATTACATAATAGTACACAAATTGCTCAAATGTTAACCGATTTAAATCGTGTCGATTTTCATAGTGTACGCGAACAAGCCTCATGGGTATGCCAATGTGACAATGAGATTGTTGCACGTTTTGAAAATGATTTTAAATTAACATTACAACAACAAAATTCATTAGAACAATGGGCGTCATGGTTGAAAAATGTTGTTAAAAGTGCATTAAAACCATATGAGGGCAAACCGACATTTTCAAAAGCCGCTAGACAATTTCTATTAAAGTGGAGCTTTTATAGGTTCGACAATTTGAGGATTGCTTTTATCGTTTATAATCACAAAATCTTTGCAGCTCAATGGTTATTAGAGATTTAACATTAAGATCTGCAGCCAGTTTCGGTTCATTCCATCTGATACGTTTACTATACGATGAATATATGTTTTATTTAATTGAACATCAAGTCGCTGAAGCAACAGGAGTTGTACCGATTGCTGTAATATTAGAAGGAATTGTAAGTGAAAAATCGAAATCAATATTGTAGGGAATAATAATTTTATACTATATAGAAACAAGATATGATGCAGAGCAACTTATCAGTATATGGAAACGGTAATGAAGGTCTATGTAATGGTGGTATTAGCACAAAATTAACATGTGTCAGTCCATCTGAACATTTAACAAAACGTGCAAAAATTAGCTAGCTTAAAGAAACTAAATTTAAACTAAACTAGAGATTATTTTATTCAAAATAAATCTGGCCTTAATTTTCAATTTTCACTGCAGATAACAGTAAACACAAACACTATTTGAAATTCTAATTTGTTTTTAGTTCCTAACTAATTTCAGTACACAAAAAGAAGTTTATTATCATTACTGAACTCTGTAATTGAAGTGCCGTCAAATTCGTGTGACAAATAATAGATGTATATCGTTTAAATATTTAAACGAATCAAACAAAAAAAAAAAAAAACTAAACTAAAATTACGCAGAATTGATATTTTTTGTGCTAGCAATTTTGTACAATTTACAATAAATGCTTTGCTTGCTGATGAAACATTACTCCATTATAGAAAGTGTAGTTTGGAGGACCACTATAGTATAAACGCCATCTATCGGCGGATAATTTTACTATATTACAACACACGTTTTTACAAATTTGTTTTAATAATAGAAAAATTTGCCAAATATATTTAATTAATTGTTGGCACAGAAGAAAAATCAAAAATTTCATTGCTTATTATAGTAGTTTTCGATAATTTATTAACTGAAATACAAACTAAATCAATCAATCAATCAACATTGGAGTATTAACGAAGATTTAAATAATTGTGCAATATTTGTGCTAAAATGTAATATTACTATAATTATTATACATATAAAATATTAGATCGATAGTTGATGAAAGAGAGAGAAAATCAAGATTACTGCTCAAAAATCCATCCATCCATTACGTAATTTTATTGAAGAAAAAATAAACAAATAACGCAGGGTAAATATTCTCACCTTGTACAATTTTAATGTTTGATGTGTTATTAAGTTTACCTCCCCGTTTCTCCACTCCCTATCCCTTCTTTTTCAACAATAATTTAAACAAATTACTGATTACACGTTATATAGATACAGGGTAATTTGTTCTTGTTTTACAGTAGACTATTTGCCTCAAAGAACTAATTGTAATTTTGTACATTTATGAATGTTTCAAAAGTTTTGTAATCATTGAAATAAATGACAGAATTTTTGAAAATAATTAACGATATATGTGTGGTATATTGTAATTTTGTTTCATGGAAATTCGATTAATTTGTTAAATTAGATATTAAATGTATTTTTATAAATGTCAACGAAATTTTGGGGAGTTATTATTTATTATTATTCTTAATTATTAGAGTGGTGAGTCTTAAATGTTCACTGAAACTGTTCTTGGATTTACGAAGTCAACTGTACATAACACTGAAATTGAGTCATTCTTATTATTTATTTCCAATTTATATTTAATCTTGTTCATTTTTTGTTGTTGTTTTAATAAAACCAAACGACTTATTTTTATAAGAAAGGATCGTAGGTCCAAGGATGAATTGTATGTTACAATTAAATATACTAGTCTTGTATTCCAGTCAATTTTCTTTTATTATTGTTTATCATACCTATAGTAATTGTAAAACGAAAAAAAACGTTTTCAAATTATAACAAAAACCTATTTACATAAATTAAAAAAGAAAGGCGTATTTTGTTTAAAAATTGATTGGTTTGCCGAAATAGGAAGCCAAATTAGCTTCTCGTAATGCTTCAGCACATGTTGGATGTGCATGACATACTCTAGCTACATCTTCACTAGATGCACCATATTCTTGCGCTAATACAGCTTCATTAATTAATTCACCAGCAGCTGGACCAATTATATGTGTACCTAGTATACGATCAGTTGTTTTATCAGCTAGAACTTTAACAAAACCTTCTGTCTCCAAATTGGTCTTAGCACGTGAATTCGCCATAAATGGGAATTTACCAACTTTATAATCGATACCTTCACTCTTCAGGTCTTCTTCACTGCGGCCCACCCATGCAACTTCTGGATGGGTATAGATTACCGATGGTACACAATTATAATCGATGTGAACTGGACCGCCTTTTATACCTTCCACGCAAATAATACCTAAATAATTTTTAAAATTTGATATTTCTACTATAAAAAAATTGTAAAAATAAACCTTCATCTTCGGCTTTATGAGCAAGCATTGGGCCGTGGATACAATCCCCAATCGCGTAAATATTGGGAATTACAGTCTGGAAATGCGAATTTACCGGTATACGTCCGCGTTGATCTTTCTCAATACCGATTTCTTCAAGGCCTAAATTGTGTGTATAAGGCCGGCGACCGACACAAACCAATAAAACATCGCACTCCAACTATAATAAAAACCCAACAATTAAATTAAATTAAAAATAATTAGCGAACAAGTACCTCTTCTTTCTTCTCGGAATCTTTAGCATCTTCAATTGCAACTTTAATAACACTACCGGATTTTTGTGCTCCTGTAACTTTGGTTCCTAGTTTAAATTTTAAGCCTTGTTTTGTTAGGACTTTTTGGAAAGTCTTTGAAACTTCCCCATCAATACCAACACCACCGATTGAATTCAAATATTCGACTGCTATAACATCGGAGCCTAATCTCGACCATACTGAACCCTAAACAATTTTAATTAGTAATTGAAAAAATAATTACAAGAATTTCTTACTAATTCAAGGCCGATTACACCTGCACCTATCACAATTAAACGACTGGGTATGGATTTCAACGATAGCGCTCCAGTTGACGAAACAATTTGTTCTTCATCGATCTAACAATAAAATTAAACCAATTAAAAGGTAATTTATCTAAAGAAATTAATGGAATACTTCAATTCCAGGGAATGGAGTGACTTCAGATCCGGTCGCTATTAAAATATTTTTCGTATTGACAATTTCGGTGGAACCATCAGGTTTTAAGGCAGTTACTTCATTAATACCAGTAATTTTACCATGGCCACTAACTAATGTGATTTTATTCTTTTTAAATAACTGCGCAATACCGCCAGTTAATGCTTTAACAACATTCTGTTTCGTTTCCATAAATTTCTCTAAATCTAAACGTACCGAGTCGGCATTAATACCGCGACTAGCCAAATCACCCGAATGGAACATGTGATAATAATGGGAATTATTTAATAGAGCCTTCGATGGGATACAACCAACATTCAAACAAGTCCCACCTAGTGTTGGATCTTTCTCCACACATACTGTCTACAAATACGAATTATTAAATTAAATAAAAATGACACAATGATAATCACTTTTAAGCCTAATTGGGCGGCCTTAATTGCTGCAACATAACCACCAGGGCCCGAACCAATTACAACTATATCGGCTTCATGTTTCGTTGAATAATAACGTGGTGATATTGAGATAATATTGCTTGTGTTGTGTTTTAAAAGATTAGCAAACTAAAAATAGACATTTCACAACTATTGTTCGATTAACTCAATTTAATTAACTCACTTTAAGCGATGAAGCTACCTTGAAAGCTGTAGATTGCATTTTCTCCTATAATTCACAAACTATCCGAATATTCTAAAATTGGAAAGTTTAGAGAGGAAAGAAATTATGCAATAATTGGAACTGTTACCGATCTTTTAGGTTAGTAACTAATGAAACTTACGCTAAATTTTATAAATTTGATCACAAGTTTTGATAAATTATTTCGTAATTGTAGTGAAGTGAGATAAATTTATTTAATTTGTCTCAATATCAACTTTCTTTAATAAAAAAAATTTTTCTACAAAATATCACTTCGCCTTTCGTGTCTGTCAATGTCAAATATTACCGGCCGAGTGACAGATAAATTTCCACCGCTACGACATCTATTTTTGTACACGTGAATTAAAATGGGTAAATTCTTGTAACCTTGAGTGACTAATATTTTAATCATTAATTGTAAGTACAAAAATACATTAAATTAATCAAATAATAAAAACATTCGTTGTATTTAATTATATTTGTATAAATTATGAATATTTGAAATCTAACTAAGAAAATAATTTAAATTACCCGCCTTTTAAATTCTCTTGTAAGACAATGTTGCCAAATGTCGCATTTTAATGATTTCCGCGAGAGGTATTGAATTCTTTTTTATTATGTAGAATTATATTGTAGTATTACGAAAATTGTTATTATCATTTGAATAATTCGTTATATGATTTTATTTATTTAAATATTTTTGAATTATGAAGTTGAATATAAGTAGCGCCCACGTGTATTCGTGGTTGCCTAAATTGCATATGTCTACCGAATTATTGTAGCTTGTAATTATCGTTCATTTAATTAAAAATAAAATAAAATGTCGAAGAAATTTAAATTAAGTAAAGTTCTTTTCGGTCATTCATTAGATGTTAGATGTGTGACAACAACACCGGATGATTCAATAGTTAGTGGTTCAAGAGATAAAACAGCAAAATTGTGGATACCAAATAAGTAAGGTTAGAAAACTATTTTAATTATTTTTCAGTAATTTCTTTACGAAATTTAGAGCTTTCGGTACGTACAATGAAGCAATGACATACCGTGATCAGAAGAATTTTGTTGTTAGTGTTCTGTATTTGGAGGCAAATGAAGAATTCCCTGATGGTGTTGTTGTAACTGGCAGTAATGACTATGCAATATATTTGTATAAACCATGCGAACCGTTCGCTACGAAAACTCTTAAAATTCACACAAATACCGGTTGATTCTACAATTAATTAAACACAATTATAACAATAATTAAAACGTAATGTTTTTAGTTAGTTGCCTTTCTAGAGGTATTGAAAATGGGACATTTCTAAGCGGTTCCTGGGACTGTACAGCACGTTTATGGAACTTAAATAATCTACAAGATTCGATTGTATTGTTCACGGGACATACAGCCGCTATATGGGATGTAATCCAGTTATCTGATAGTAGAATTGTTACCGCATCTGCGGATAAAACGATAATCCTATGGACGAATACTGGGGAAAAATTGAAAACTCTAACCGGACACACCGATTGTGTTCGCGGTGTAGCTGATGTATCACATTTACAACAGTTCCTATCAGTAGCCAATGATGCCAGTATACGTCTTTGGACATATATTGGCGAAAATTTAGCCACGTATTATGGCCACACGAATTACATCTACAGGTGTTTTATTATCCTTAAAATTACAATACTTTTGTAATAATTGAAATTGTGATAGTATTGCAGTATTTCCAACATCGCCCAATTGTTTTGTCACCTCAGATGAAGATCGTACTGTCCGTTTTTGGGAGAACGGTACCAATACTGATACGTTCCAATTACCAGCACAGTCCGTCTGGTCTGTAGCTTGTCTGACTAACGGCGATATTGTTACCGGTTCTAGTGATGGTGTTGTACGTATTTTCACACAAGATTCGGATCGGTATGCTGATGAAACAACTTTAAAGAAATTCGAAGAGGAAGTGGAGAATTTAACAAGGCAAAGTATGCAAGAAATTGGCGGCTATAAAGTTTCAGAGTATTACAACTTGAATAACAATTACGAATTTATTAAATAAATAAAAACGATTAGTTTACCAGGTAAAGAAGCACTATTTGATCCCGGCAAGAAACCAGGACAAATGAAAATGATACGTGAAGATAATAAAGTTGTAGCATATACATGGGTTGATGATGGTGGTAATAGTCATTGGGAGAAAGTTGGTGATGTTCTTGGTAGTACTGATAAAAATCAATCGGATAAAACAATGTACGAAGGGAAAGCTTATGATTTTGTATTTTCTGTGGATGTTGAAGATGGGAAACCACCGTTAAAATTACCATACAATCTAAATGATGATCCATATAAAGCAGCAAATGAATTTCTGGCAAAAAATAATCTACCATCCGCATATTTAGAGCAAGTAGTTGATTTTATATTGAAGAATTCGAAACAACAATCGTTACCAGTTAATAATGATTATGTTGATCCGTTTACTGGCGCTTCAAGATATACGCCGGCTACAAATCAAACGCAACAAAGTATGATAATTAATCCTGATCCGTTTACCGGTAATTTTATCGAAATTTCACAATAATTAACTATTAAATTTCCGTAAATTTATAGGTGATTCAAGTTATTCAACAATATCAACACAAACTGTGAAATATTTCCCGATTACAACATATCGTACCTTTGATACGGGCGACCTCAATGTAATTTTAAATAAATTAAAAGAATTTAAAACGAAATCGAATGGTGAAATTGATGAAAAACAGCTAGAAGATTTGGTAAAGATATGTAATGGACCCGCAATAGATCCTAATTCTTTCGATATTCTCTTCAAACTCTTGGAATGGCCTGATGGTAAATTAAACTAAATTATTCCAAATCGTATAATTAACAATTTGTTCGATATAGAATTGGTATTTCCTGTATTGGACGTAATACGAATGGCTGTAAGACACCGGCAAAATAATGAAATAATCGTATCGGCAAATAATGGGATTTTAATACAAAAATTACTGTATTTTATCAACGGTGAAAATAAGTTCCCTAATAATATCATCGTAGCATTACGTACACTGAGTAATTTGTTCTGTCACGAATCAGGTGAGCATTTAGTTTACGAGCATCGTTTCGATATCGTTGAAAACGTAACAACACTACAGACTCTCAATAAAAGTGGACAGGTATTTTTATTAATTTTGTTCAATTTTTTTAAATTACAATTGTTAATTTTAGACGGCTTTAGCTACTTTATTATTGAATTTAACTGTTGCAACAATTAAACGTAAAGATGATTTAAGTTCATCTGTATTAGCCGATGTTCTACCGGATATGTTAACGAAATTAACCGAATCTGAACCACAATTTCGTGGATTTGTTGCTTTAGGTACATTGATAACATCATCAACATTCGAACAAGTCGATGAAATTCGTAGTAAAGTTAAACAAAATTTCGAATTTTTAAAAGTTTTGGAAGCAACAATAACATCAATGAGTATGGAGAATAAGAATAAGGATTGTGCTAAAGAATTACAAAATTGTCTGAAACAAGTTAAATAAATTTCTTACGCTTTTCGCTCCGTTTTCTCTTCTTTTTATTATTTATTTACATAAACGATATTCTACGTAATAAATCAGAATTTTAAGCAACTTCTCCTTGTTTGGCTTGCCACAATCTCATGCGTTTTTCACGTTCGTATTCCTTCATCCTTAGTACGAAACTAGAACGAAATTTTTGATTGTTAGAAAAATTACAAGAATTTATAAGAAACTAACATACTCATCATATTTACAACTGAGATAGGCGTGTTTCTCGTGTTCGCATTTCACAGCCCACGGCCAGACGTCCCTACGACAACCCTTATATTGCAACAACAAATGCGCACAATAATCGCGATCTTTTAGCGGAATTTTCGCAGCCCTCATCTCATCTTCAGTGGCAATCATTACTACAAACCAAACAATAACAAATTGTATCGTTTAGAAAATTGCTCGAAATTCTACCTCTTTCTTTCCGTTTCTTTTCGAAACCTAAATTCGGATCAAAAGTCGGATCCTCTAGCGGACTTGGCGTGAACTCCGGATTGAAATATAATTTAAAACCACTCTCCGGAAAGTGACCCATAAAGTTTCCCATTGTTTTAATTGTTTTTCTATAAGAAAATATCGAAATTTTTCAAAATATTTTATTATATAATGGAATTGAGGTTAGGTTGATTTATTGACAATCTTGACGTTCAACAAGCTGAAAATCCCTAGTAGTTGGCGCTATTTTCAATTTGTTGAGCATTCGACGACAGAGGCCGCAGAGGTTGCTATGGAATTTAAATTTAAAAAGCCGCCATAATTCTCAAATTCGATTGGTCTTTCACTACTCTGTATTTATGTTGGTAGTAAAAGGCGGAAAATTTCAAATAAATTTTCAGCATCTTTATAATTTGATTAAAGCCGAATTTTCTATAATTACAAGTTAAATATATAATTAAAATTTAGATTATTCGATTTGGCGTCACTGATTGTCAATTATATCATTAGTTACTTTGAAATGGGGAAAATTGAATTATTATTAGCGCAAATCAGTCTATTCTGGAAGGTTTAATTAATATAATAAGCTTAAAAGATAATTATAATAATCTAATTAGAATTGATTTTGTTGGATTTTTGATGTGGCCAAAGAAGTGCTTTTGTTTTAGAATCATTTTAGTTGAATCAGCTGGTCTTGACATTGACAAATGTAGTTATTATTTACATTTAGATAATTAAACAAGTAATTAAAATGATTAAATTAAATCATTACTTCTGTACAATTAACAGTAAAATATAATCAGTTGAACAATTTTGAGAAAACAGTGTAAGAACGTCATCTAATTAGGTGAGTGTCAACATAACCTCAAAACCAAGGATATAGTTTCTACAATTATCATCAAAGGAAACAAAAACCGATTCTATGTTATTATTTTTATCATTTATAGCAATAAATGTTCCAGTTATCGTCTTCATTATAGTTACATTAGAGATAACAATAAAATTTTATCTGTTTTCCGCTTTAATGTTCAATAATGTATGGATATAACAACAATATTTACGTGAATTGTAGCGAAATTCCTGTATTGTTGAATGTGTTGGTTAATTCGTTTCATTATTAGACAACATGTGCTAATTTATACAAGGCAATTTGTTAATAATCATTGTGTCGATTAGTATCACAACGATGTCTCATAGAACATCATCTATTGTAACAACGTACAATCTCACCTACAGTCCGATACCGAATGTTCTTAGAGATTTGCGTGAGCGATTCAGTGATGGTGCACGAAGAAGTGTGGAGGTAAAGCCCCTTTATACGAGAAAGCGTCAATAATACCCGATCACTATTCGTTAACGGGACATTATATACGTTTATTGATAAGAATTGACAGAGGTTTTATTATTATTGTTATTATTATTTTATTGATAAGACAATTGTCTGAATGAAATTATTGAGAAATAAGCTAGTTATGCTCGTCGTTCCATTGGAACGACATATTCTCGAATTTATTTATTTTTGTTTCTATTCTTTTTTTTTAATTTATTTATAATAAAATGCCAATAGGTGATAGTGAGAAATTACCGTTGGTATTCCGTGCACCACCTAGACGTTATGGATCTGTTTTCCCATATTATGAATTTGTTAGATTAACAG
>JACDRQ010000779.1:0-19890 GCA_013841215.1 Hycleus cichorii
TATTAGGCATACCTATACAGACCGGGCGTTGCCATGCCACGATATTTCACATCATAGTTGGTCACGGCTGGTGACGTACTATCGTAGATTGATTCATATCTGACTAAATTTGACATTTGTTAACGCATTTTTTAAGGGTATGAATCAATCTACGCGTAGACAATTGCAAGACGAAATGCTTGTATTTTTTACTAAACCCAATTTTTTTGTAATTATGCATATTTAGAAGACGTAGAGAACTTTATAAACGGAGCAACAGTAGATAATGAAAATTTCAAGGTATTTTTTTTTATATCAATTATAAGTCCAAAATTATACCTTTTTTCAATTATTTCAGTGTTATGGTAAATGTATTATGATGAATGCTGGTGCTGTAAGTATCTCTATTTCTCCCCCATTTTTATCTCTAATGTTAAATTTAAATGAAACAGATGACCCCTCAAGGCGAAGTTGATATTCCAACTTTTTTGAAATCATTACCGGATTCTCGTAAAGGAGCTGCTAAGAAGATGCTTGAGAATTGTAACCACTTTACAGGTATGTACTTAAGTCAACAGTACTTATTTTTATATTCTTGTACGAAAATTCAGTGGTATTCTAGTTTTTTTTTGCTATTGATTGTTGTACTGGGAATCGTTAGCTAAAAAATGAGAGAATACCACTGATAGTGATGAACACAGTTGGGCCACTGGTCAAGTGAATAGGGTCGTAGCTTACTTCAAACTTCATTTAGGTATTTTTCAAGTGTTTGAAGCAAGCTAAGAACGACAACAAAATCATGGCCCACTGATTGTGAGAAGTAAAATATCGTGATGATTATGTATATTATTTAAAGAATCTTGTTTTTTTTTTGTGGTGTTTCAGATAAAGATTTATGTGAACGTGCTTATAAGATTGGCAAATGTAGCCGCGAAACTGATCCGAAAAATTTTTTCATTATTTAAATGGTTGTGGTAAGACTATGCATATGCAACACATTAACAATATTGTACTTATTCTTGGCACTATAATAAAGTTGAGGTTCTGCTGGTATTTTTATTCGTTTCTTCTCCTTTCAATAATCCATTAATAAGACTAAATATAGATAAAAAGATTGATATTGGCTTATTTTTTGTTTAAAAGCATCTAATAATCTCTTTAAATGAAACACTATGTATATTTCATTATTGTTAGTATAGGCAACTCAATATACACTTCTGTATAATTAGTAGCTTGTTTTTTCGTTTTTTGAGATTTTTTAAAATATTATTTTCGGTACCTATATGTAGTTTCAATTTAATTGAGTTGGTAGATTGATTTAAATTGAAAATAGCTGCAATCAATTGAGATTTCTTTATTTCTGATGAGTTTTTTTGAAATTATATCAGAATTTCTATGTATTTTGTTTCATTAAAAAGGGCTGAATTTACAAATTTTCACTAATTCTCCTTATCAAGAGTGGAAATAGTCTAGTTGTAAGTAGCATTGTAATACAAATGAGTAAACAACTTACTAATCATTAAAAAAAAAAGAAAATATTTCTGTACGATCTATGTATGTATGTGTCCAAAAAACTTGAATTAAAAGATGACAAATTTGTTGTTTTTGTGTCAAAATAAGACAATTTACCGAATTTTAAACCATTTTACGTACAAGTTGTGAATTCTAACAGTTAAATTGTGTTATTGTTACTTAAAATTGTCGATTCCTAACATCTAAGAGTTGAAAGGTAACGAATTCTACATTTTATTATTAAATTTCGATGAATTTCCTCAGTTTTAGTTAGAAAAACAACGTTAATTTGACACTTTTTTGCTATTTAAATATGAATAAATAAATAAGTTGTAGTTGTAGTTTGGAGCTTGTAATTTAACAATGACAAAGTTACAAAGTTCACCCTTTGAGATCAATTCTATTTGTCATTTTTAGCTGAAAAAATTGCTCCAACTACCTATAAACATTTCCTTTTTGATGTTGAATTTACTCCTTAAGGTCCAAAATAATTTAACGAAGTCGAATCATTTTAAATTTTAGTTTTAAACAAGTCAAAAGCTTAAAATTTTAGACTTTTCATAAACAGAAGATTTAGTTTAATTTTAGTTGGACTTCGAACTGAAGAATTATGCATTTTTGTCTTTTTTTATACAGAATCAGGGGCATAACTTCTATTTTTGTCTCGGACTTAAAATTGTTAAGTTTTGGCACTTTTAAGTTAAATTTGCAGGATTGTCTTTTTTTGAATTTTAATAAAAACTCCTAACAAGGAAGTTTATTATCTTCTCATTGATAAGTTTCCAAGTTTTTGAAGGGAAGTTCGGTTTCTCAAAGTTAATTGTGGTTATTTAAAAAATAGGCATCTATCATTTTTGAGACAATACAAAATTTTATTAAAATCGAAAAAAAAACCGGAATGACAGGCAACTAAATATACATCAATCTGTTTAGTTGGCTCTCTAATAGAGCAATAAAAACAAGTGACAATTGTAACCAAAAACAAGTCCATTATCATATTTATTCCTCTATTTTGGCTTTTTAAAGCTGATTACATAGCTTTTTACAATTGAATAATAAATTGATCCGATAGTTTAAGGTAAAAGTCAATTAAAAATATTAAATTATGTAAGAATTGTAAAAAAATCTAAATGACAAGACAATAATTCAGTTTAAGTGAGTGAATTTTGTGATTTCTAACCAATATAACTATAATTCACAATTCTAATCACGCAGAAATCCCTTTTTGCGATTTATAATCAATAATTCTCAATCTAAATTAAATTGGCGGTTATTTTCAAATTTTTAACCATGTTGACCAACATTGAATAATCTAGGGAATTGCAAGTAATTGAACTGTCAAAATCTAACTTCCCGTTCCCTTGTGCGACTCAAATTTGTTCAACAAATGGTGTCCTTCAATGGCGCAAGATGTTGTATTTAATACAAACAAAATGGCAGAGATTGAAGACGAATTGTGGTTTTTAAATGAGGATGGTTATTTAAATGCCGATACCGATATTAAAACGATCATCTATCATCCAACATTGAACGTAATTTTGATTTGTACAAAAAGTGGAATTGTACGTGTATTAGATGTCAATTCGGGTGTTGTTCTACAATCTAGCTATTTATCAGGTAAGTTGCGATAAAGGACATTTATTTATTTTATTTTTTTGAAGGTTTATTTAATTAAAAAAAATGAATTCTAAATTATTGAAATTCTAGCGGTCAACCAGAATGAAGTGACTTGTCGGTATATACCGGGACAAGATCGCATTTTATTCTGCGATGGACAAGCTATCGGCGTCCGATCCGACTACAATGGTGTCCTTTTACTCGACAGCATCCTACAGAAACCCGTTACCGATTCGAAAACAGAAATCAAATTAGAATTACCTTTATCAGAGGTATAAATATTACGCAATTTTACACGATTTTCAACATTACTTATTTAATTGCAGGCAATCATATTTAAACAAAGTCTAACTTTAGCCAATACCACCGGTACAGATTATGTTTTGAACGAATTAATCGACGTCATATCGAATGCTCAGAAACAAACGAAAAAGGGTATCAAAGCCCAAAAATGGAATACAGTTTGTTTACAATTACCATTAGAAATATTACAAACAGCCGCTTTAACTACAGTATCTGAGTTGTTATTGAAAAATCAACATATACCGGAATTGAGTGTAGCTTCAGCTGTACAAGAACGTCTATCGGAATTAAATTATGAACAATATCAAAGTAATCCAACGACAACAACAACGGATCGTAGATCGATGGCTAGTGAAGCAAAACGTCGTGAAACTTTCACAAATTGGCCACATATGGATTATAAATGGGCATTACCCGATCAAATGGCACAAGCTGGATTTTATCATCAACCGAATGCATCCGGTGATGATCGTGCAATGTGTTTTACATGTACAGTTTGTTTGGTTTGTTGGGAACGTACAGATGAACCATGGAGTGAACATGAACGACATTCACCAGCTTGTCCATTTGTTATGGGCGAATATACACAAAATGTACCATTATCGGTAATATTGGCAACAAATCCAGCAATTGATGCCACTTATCGTGGTGTTAATGTGAAAATTTTAAGTACAAGTAATTTAACAAATCTAATAGCAACAGTTAATAATGATGGTTTAATATCTGTATTTGATATATCTGGGAAAATTAAGAATACCCATTCATTTTATGTAACACAATTTGATTCGTTTATTTTAGAAAAATATACACAAGATTTTGGTGTACCAGTTGATGATGTTGATGATAAAAATCAAATAGAGAAACGTATAACTGCCGTTAGTATAGTTGGCCGTATTGATGAAACAATTCGACCGACAATAATTTGTGGTTTAAATATACGAAATCGACAAAAATTCGAATTTCCAATAATACAAAATAATGATATAATTAGTAAGAGTTGTTTATATTTAGTTGTTTACGATTTTATGTACAGTAAAGACAATGATCATAAAACTGAAACAACAACTACAACTGATAATCACAATAATAGTGATATTCTTGAACATTTATCATCGATTTATAAAACATTAATACCGGGTGAAAGTGATGAAGTTTTCTTACCACCAACGAAAACTACAAATCAACCAACAACTAAACAACACACCGGTCCTAGATTGTTATCAGTTGATATGCAACAAGATTCGAATCTTATCAATCAAGATTATACGTTTATGAATGGACAATTGAATACGATATTGAATGAGACTTTTGAGAAAACAATATCGGATCATATCAGTGATTTGAAGAATTGTAAATCGTGGAAGAAATTGAATTATTCCCGTGCAATTCAATGTATTTCAATACCACAACAATATAAAAATCGTAAAGATGTCGATATTATTAAAATCCAAACAACACAAGATAATCAACATGTTGTGGTAGTTTTAAAAAATCAATTAGACGATATTAGTGTGTTGTTGGTTTATAAATTAGATTTTACATCGAAAATGATTAAATTAAATGAACATCCGGTTATAGTTAGAGAATTAACAAATGTTGAAAATCCAATTGAAATCGATCTATTACCAAAAATCGATAAATTTAATGATTTTAATGATGATCACAATTCGATTCAAGGTAATCTAATTATGGTATGTAAAGATGGTAAAGTTAGAATTATACAATTGGCAACAATGAAAACGATATGTATCGCAAAATTAGATAATGAGAAATTCGTATCGGCTGCTTATTGTAACAGTAAGTTGGGGGGAATTTTATAAAATTGAAATTGTAATTTTCTTGTTTTAGGTTTAGAACGATTGTGTGCGGCTACTGAGAAAGGTTCGTTACATTTTTATGCTCTGAACGATACTGATAATGAATCATCAGAGGATCATGATGATGATGATTTGTTTGGTGTACAACAAATTGATGTGATTGAAGAATCACAACAACAATCACAAGATTTAGAGACTTTACGTTGTTTTCATGAACCACCCGATATGATAACATTGAATGATTTGAAATTATTGAAATCATTAATTGAATTTGAACCATTAAAGAATGGTTATTGTACAGTTGTACCATCATGTTGGAGTGAAATACAACAAGTCCAACGACAACGGCAACGTTTAAAAACATTAGATAGTGATCAATTTACAAAGACATGGCGTTTACAAACTGACACAACAACATGGGATGAACATTTATTTGAAATTACATTACCAACACCGATGTCATTAGGTCATGTTGATGTACATTTCAATTTACAAACAACCAATGTACCGAATATTGAAGTAACATTATTGAAACAGAATACGAATAGTATTGGCGGTTATAAAAAAGATATAAAATTTGCTGTTGATGAAACAATAACAATCAACACATTATTACAACAATGCGATAATCCAGTGATCAGTCAAGAATATTTAAATGCTTATAATGCTGATATATTAGTCGGTCCAGTTAATATAAAAACTTATCTAGATTTAACTGAACAATCCGGTTTAATTACATTAACAAGTCCGAAATTATTCAAATCACGCAATCGTACATTATTGTTACATTTAAGGGCTGTATCATTGAAAGATTCGGATGATAATATTAAAAAAATTAAACGTAATACGGATAAAACTACAACAAAATGTGAATTTTTAGGGTGTGATTGTATCCATGAGATTAGTATAACAATTTATAGTTCAAAACATACAGAAATACCACATGAACGATCACATAGGAATTTAATGTTGGAATCGAATGTTTTTCTACAATCATTATTTTTAACAATTACAAATAATTGGGATAATTATGATTATATTATTCAAGATTGTTTAGATCTTTTAATATGGATTGCATCGATACGTCTTGTACGTAATCGTAGTAATAATGGTGAAATACCAAATCAACAATTGGATTTCTTCTATATTGTTGAATCGAATCTTCCAGTATTGTTGCATCATTGTTTATTGTTAGGTGATCGAAGTACGGCACATAAATGTATGAAATTCATCATAGCTTGTTGTTGGTAAGTCGAAATTTTCCATTTATTTATTAATTAATTCTATTTTGAATCATTCTTTTCGAGATAAATTGTGTTCTTGAATTGATATTTGAATAGATTTTCCTCTTAAATAGTTTTTTTGCTTTCATTAATTCGTATTTAATTAATTTTGTGGCATAAATGTTCAATTTTTTGGTTGAATTTTAGTAAATTTTCCTCTTCAATTTTCAGTGGTGCTGATAATATGAATGATTCAGTTCGATCACATTTCGAATTGAGTCTATTAAAAGGATTATTGTCGTTATTGAATTCAATTGATGAAGTAAAATCACCAGGTGGTCTACAATGGATATTTGCATTATTAACAAAAGTAACAACAAAAAATACGGATTATGTTGCAACAAAATCATTATTATTATTAAAAAGAATCACCGAAGATCTAAATCAACGTATCAATCCTTATCATTTATTATTAAGATGTAGATATGGTCTATATGGTATACCATTCGAATTGGATTTATTCGATATAGAACCACCGACTTATTATAAAGGCACTAGTACTTATTTGACTTATTCGAGTAGTGTTACTGAGAGTCATACAAATCAAACGAGTGATTTCTTTAAGAATTACAGTTTTAATAAAGAAATAATTAGTGGTAAAGATGTATTATCAACATCGACTGGTAGTGATGTTAAATTGAAAGTTAAACGTTTAGCACCAGCAAAAATTCTACGTGGTTTAATTGAAACAGTACCTTTACATTTCATTTGTGTATCGGCTAGTGAAGGGACACGTTTAGAACGTGCCGATTTAACAAATAATAATGTTGTTGTTAATGAAGTACCGTTTAGTGTTAATTCTACAACGTATCAAACGAATGGTAGTACGAATAAAAAGGATGATTTGAATAGTTTAAAACAATTAGTAAAGGAGGAAGCGGAAGATTTGATTAAATTAACAAAAAGTATTGATTCACATTTTGGTACAAGTACTAGTGCTAGTAATACTGGTGCTAGTTCATCAACATCAAAACATATTTATTGGAGTGATGGTGTTATTATTGAAAGTCTATCTGGTACTGTTGGTAGTGATTTGTTACAAAAATTGGATACTTTATATCAAAATATGAAAACGCATAAAGATACAAAAACAACACCATCTGTTATATCATTATCATCATCATCAAATTCCGGTATAAAATCATATTGGAATACGGAAAATTCAACAACAATCAATCAACATTTATTAACAACACCACCACAACAGGTGATGGTAGTTGAACGTATGCATTCGGGGGCTCGTCGTTTTGTTATTTTAGATTTTGGTCAACCAATTTTATTAACCGATCTTTTACTACCAACATGTAACGATTTAGTATCGATAAGTATTGATGTATGGTTGAAAAATGAAGAACAAGATGGTATACGTTTAGTTTTATCAACAGATATCGGTGTACGGAATTTAATTTTAAATGATTTACAACCACCACCGTTGTGTCGTTTTATTAAAATTACATCAGTTGGACGTTATGGGATGACAACAGCCCGTTGTCGGATACCTATCGGTTATTTCTATGGACATTTAATTCAATTAAATCAAGAACCAATAAGTGGATTGAATGATAATGATTTAGATAAACAATTAGTGGTATTAATGAAATTATATGAAGATATAAATTGTCGTTATAGTTTAGCTTGTTCGAAATTAAAAGAATTATTAAAACCGATTTTAGTAGCTGATCAAAAGAATGCTACACATTTAGCAACATTTATGAGTATAATGCGTGATAAAAACCAACAAATTGTTGATGTTGAACGTGTTAAAATCTTCAATGCTTATCAAGAATCGATAAATTATCAACGACAATTGAATATAATTCGACATGTTATGGCACGTTTAGAAACGAATTTAACAAAACAAAAAATTGATCAAAAAACAACAATATCAACCGATAAATTACGTACAATATCTGAACGTTTATTAGAAGTCTTATTAACAATCGATACAAATGTTGATATAGATTTGGAAACATGTCGTAGATTATTTCATGGATTATGTGTTACCCAATATGCACGTTTACAAACATTAGCGGCAATCTTTTTAGAGAAATCATGTCGTGGTAAGAGTTATTGGGGTAATTTTCTAGCCGATACTCTATTAGAGATGTTCAAAACATCGAATACAAATAAATTTCCACAAGATCGTGTCTTCATCCTATTGGCTTATTTGAGTCGACGTAGTCCAGAACGTAGTGTTATCATTGATGCTGGTTTAAGAGTAATAGCACAAACTTTACAACCGTTATTAACACAAAATCATTCTGGTTTATTAGCGATAATAGTCGATCTACCATTATTATCATGGTTATTAATTTATTTATCATTACAATTGGATTTAACGAAAAATTTCCTACAATCGGGTAGTAATCGTTGGGATTGGGTATTTGGTGAAATTATGGGTAGAAATAATGGTGATAATAATTTAAAAAATAACCAATCAAGAAAGAAATTACATTATAAACGTTTAAGTAAACAACAATTGGATAATTTAGATGCTGCACAAAAATTAGTACAAGCCTCATCTGGTTCTGGTTCAACATCAAATCAAGCATTTTCAACAGCATGTTTAAATGCCCAATTGGAGGCGGCATTTAAAACACAACAATTATTATTGAAGAAAGTTAAACATAAATTTAAATCGTTGAATAGTGAAAATGTTGGTGTTGGTGTTGGTGCTTCAACATCATCATCAACACCATCACCAACGAAGAAAACGAAAGATACTGCAGGTGATGATCCAGGATCGTCTGATAAGGCGAATGATAAGAAATTACCGTTACATGTTAATATCAGTCATTGTTTGATTGTGGCAAGGGGATTGTTGAAATTAATTATATCAATGGATCATTCAAGTAGTGCTGATATGTTGCTATTATCATTTAAAGTAAGTTTACTATTATTTTCGATAATTAATTTGGATTTATCACTAAAAAGAGTTGAAAATTTTGACGTATTTTATTGAAATTGATGTGTTTTCTTTTGTTGTTGTTATCATTAATTTAAAATTTCTTATAGGTAATGTCAAGATTGGTTCGTTTAGCTAAAATCCAATTGGGCCAATTAATGGACGAGAAACAATTATTAGATTTGATTGGTTTTTGTTTAGCATCGAAAATTCAATGGGCACCGCATGCTTTAACTTGTTTCCTACAAGATATCATCGAAAATGAATCATCAAATATTAATACAACCACAACAACAACAACAACAACAACGACAATTACAGCAACAACAACAAATACTACAACTACAACAACACCATCAACCAGTTGGGCAAATAATGGTGAATTTATTTATAAATAAATCGAAAAAAATTATAGTTTATTAATGATTTTATTTGTAGATTTCTTAACAGATGTTGCAAATTTGTGTGAATTTACAGAAGAGGATTCAGCTTTACAACAACAACAACAACAACCAATAACAGCAGCAACAACAACAACAACAAATCAATTACCGTCAGTATACGAATCTGATGATTCTGATTTAGAAGAAATTGTTGATTTCTTAGAGAAAGAAGCTTTACCACCGAAAAAATCAATAAAACCACCAAATACTTATACGAATATGTGTTCAGTAGCTTACGATTCACGTTTAGATTTAACCGTTGAAGGTTTTACTGAGATACATTTAAGGAGATTATTACATAAGAATACACAATTATTAATACAAACAATCAATACGCCAATTATAAATGATGAAAATTTCGATAATTTAATACCATGGAATTTAGAAATTAATACACAAACACAACCGGAATCATTACTTAACAATAATGCAATTTTAACGAATTGTTTTGAATTATTATTTAAAGATTTCCATTTAAAAGAACCAACATATATTGAACATATTTTGAAATTATGGTTAACATTAAATTCACCGTATAAAGATGAGAAATTTGATCCAGGATCAATACCAACGATTCAATTAAATGAAGATTGTATAAAAGTATTGATTACAGCAATTACATGGTCGCCTAGTTTATCATTAATTACATGGACTGTTGCTTTACAAACATTAACATTAGTTTGTAATTCACAAAATAATCGAAACGATTCAAATTTATGGTGTGATTCTCATCGTATGGCTGATTGTATTATAAATCATCGGGATTTTGTACAAATCTTTCTTCGATTATTATCGGGTACTGGTATTACATTTAATGATAAAATTCTAGCTGGACCATCTTTATGTAAAGCTCTAAACGATTTTTTGGATCGTCTATTGATGCGTTGTTGTATTGAGAATTTACGTAGTCGTAATGGTAGACAATTAAAAGTGTTATTATTGATGATTATCCAACAATTAGTCCAACCGTCGAGTGGTGTTTTTGCTTTAAAACAAGGCCCATTAGATGTACAATGTCGATTTTTAAAATCAATCTTAGATATCGATTTCACCAATTCAGATATAACGATTTGTTTGAATTTATTCGAAAATGTATCAGTTTTAATACAATCATATTTTATTAATATCGATAAAGTTAAATGTATTAATATTGGTGAGAAACATACGAATGTTTCATCAACATTTAATGAGATTTTCGCTTGTGTTATGGGCCCGGATCCGATCAAAATCGATTTACAAGTATCAATGGACGTTTTATATTTGAGATTATTGAAATTTATAGCGAAATTAGTACAGACACAATTTCGAAATAATGATCATTTAGAGGCAATGGATGTTGAAACATTGGCACAAACTGATGAAAGTAAAGCCGATCAAATTCGTAATAATCACCAACAAAACAATCACAATAATCACGACAATTTCGCTGATTTAATATTACAACAACAATGTTCTAGTATTATACGTTTATGTAATGCTTTATCATTATGTAAATCATCATCATTGTGTATGTTGGTGAATTTAACACAACAAAAATCGATCACAAATCTACGCGAACCAAACAATATTAGTGATGGTGTTTTCAATATATTGGCATTATTGGTAAAACGTACAAGTGATAAAACATTAATATTACCACCAATTCTACAATTCTTATCGCAAACACCACAATTAAGTGAACCGTTATTGTGGTTTTTATTGCAAATTTTAAATACAGAAGATGCTATTGTTAATTTCTTAAATAGTGGTGGTATTGATATAATCGGACGTAGTCTTGTTATTAGTTGTAATGAACCGATAACAATCACAAAAGTCGGTACAATATCAACAGTAATTCAATATTTTAATGGAATCCAACCACAATCCGATGCTAATACCGCAATAGCCTCGGCTTCAACATCCAGAAAACTCCAACAAGCAACAATTGAAAATAAATTAGCGTTAATTAATTTTGCACCATATTGTACGATTAATTGTCCATCTGGTACAGCACAACCGGCTGAAATTCTAATTCAAGGCAATGCAGCCACCCATCGTAGGGCACGTACACCACAATGGAGTTACCATTTCTATCCAGATGAAGCCCATACTGAACTCACATTACAATTACCAAATGCTGTATTATTACGTGAAGTCCATCTACAACCACATTTAAGTGCTTTAGCCACATGTCCATCAGCTGTATCATTAGAATTATCAGCAAATGGTCCGGCTAATTTAATTCCAGTATGTCCACCTTTACCAACAAGTGGTATGGTTTTTATACGTTTACATCTACCAGTACCGGAAGTTGTAAATTGTGTTTTAATACGTTTATATAGACCGAAAGATGCCAANTTGGTTTATCACAGATTCGTTTAATTGGTAATTTGGCATTTAATCAATTGAATCAATCTGAACAAAGTAATGGTGATGATGAGACACATTGTAAACATAGTTTAGGTTGGTTAAGATTGATTCATCATTGTTTCACATTACCAAATGATGAGAATTTATTGAAAATGTTAATCAATCATGCTTCAAATGTACCGAAATTATTAACAACTCTATGTGAATTATTATTAGTACCATCGCATATTTTACCAATTTATTTGCCATGTTTACATCGAGTTCTACGCGATTTAAGTCTATTTAATCTCGATAATAGTGTTGTGACAATTAAGACTTTATTGAATAGTAATTGTAGTATAGTTGAGCCGTTTATTAATGCTGATAATTCATGGCAAGATCGTCTATTGATTAATACAAATGCTTATCAATCAGCGTGTGAATTATTGTATGAAATTTGTGAATATCAAGATGATGATACACCATATCGTGTTGTATTAATATTGGAATGGTTGCAAAATATTTGTAAATATGCTTTAGAAATGGGTGATTTTTCAAATTGTAATCACGCTTATATATCGTGTATATCATCAATATTATGGACGACGAATCAAATGTCGATTAATTATGATTTGAAATTTATGATAACCCAACAATTATTCGATTTGGTTTATGATTTGAAAGTGAATATTGAAAAGAATCACACCGCTTTGAAATATTCATTAGATTCATTATTGTGTTCATTGTGTTATATAAAACCGGAATTTTATTCAATTTTATTACAACGTATCGGTGTTCTAGTACCGAATCTATCAACCGATCACGATGCTTCAATTAGTGATGATCGTAAAGATACAGAAAGTATGACTGATGATAATAAAACAAATTTCGAATTAGAAAATAGCGAATGGTATGAACATTTAATTATTGATGATTTAACAAAATTACAATTAACAAATGAACAATTAGAAACGGTAGCTTTAGTAAGTCGATCACCATTAGTGATCCAACAATTATTAGATTCCGGTCTACCGAAATTATTAAATAATGCCATTTATGAATTTTGTACAAACGATCATGATGATCATCAATCACCAATGGCGAAATTAGAGAATGTTACAGCAATTTTGAAATTCTTCACCGATTTAAGTGATGAGAAACAAATGCGTGATTGGTTGGGATCAACTGATGGTTCATCATTTTGGTTATATCTTCTACATTGGTTGTGTAATAAAAAACCAACATTAGAATCGGAGATTTTGACACAATTAGAGGAGATTTGTGTGAAATTTTTAACGAAATGTTGTCTATGCCATCCGATCAATCAACAACGTTTAGCTAAAGTTTTATGTGATGTTATAGCGTTACAAAATAATGGCATTTCGGGATTTTTACGTCGTTTAACATTACAATTATTGTTGGAAAACGAGAAGATTCCTGTTAGTATAAAAGCCGATGAGACTCTATATAAAAATATAAAATTAACACAAGCTTATATACCGATACATCCGGCTTTTAAACAGACTTATAATCGTGCATTATTATATTTAAATACAAATACAACATTAGAAGATATTCTAGAACAACATATCTATTTTAATACAGCAACAACATTCAAAACAAACCAGAATAACGACAATTCGAATAATTCAACTAATACGAAACGTACATTTTTGAATAAACGTGATCTATTTAAAGGATGGTTTTCGGATGATTCGAGTGATTTAAGTATGATGGCAGCTGGTGTTACAGCAAAAGATAAACGTGTTAAAGATGCCAAAAATCAATTAGCCTCAACATCATCGTATTCATCAACACCACAATCGAAAAAGAAACGTTATACAACCGGTACTAGTAGTGGTGGAATTACAGAATTACAAAATAATGAAATTATCGGTGGTCGTGTTATAAAATGTCCAGCTTATTCAGATCAACCATTACCGATACATTTGAATTTAGGCCAATTGTTACGGTTGATTGAAACAAAAGGAACAACACCAGATTGGCCTTGTATCCATCTTGTTATCTGTCAAGATAAAAGTATTATTATTTTTTTAATGTTTGGTGAATTTACTAATTTTTGTAATTTTCCAGATGGTGATAAAGTGATCGATTATGATCCGAATTTATACGAACAACAACCGTACAGTAGTGCCTTACAAGTTTTCAGTTCAATGGGTGGTTTAGCTTTATTAGCCCAACATTTACCAACAATTTATCCAGAAACTGTAAGGCAACAACATAAAGAGAAAACAATATCGGAACAATCCGATTCTGAATGGATTAAAGTTGAAGATTGCGATGTAATTTATGAAGATATCGATGATAATAATGTTAATGGTATTAGTAGTGGTGGTGGTGGTAATAGTGGTACAACAAATTCACCATCAAAAAGTGGTATAATATCAAATATACCATCGCATTCATTGACCGCATTTGGTTTATTTTTACGTTTACCGGGTTATGCGGAAGTTTTATTAAAAGATATGAAGAAAGCTTTGTGTTTGTTACGTTTAGTTTTAGGCGTTAGTGATGATGGTGAAGGTGGTGATATTTTCCAATCACCTATTGCTGATTGTTTACCAACATTACCATTCGATATATTACGGAAATTATACGATTGTACCCCATTAAGTACAGATGATGGCCGTTTATTACGTCGAATCAGTATCAGTTCCGGTGTTGTCCATTTATTATTGACATGTCTATCGATTTTTACACATCAAACACAATCTACGAACGATAATAAAGAACGTAACGATAATGGTAATAATACTACTAATAATAATAATAATAAAAATAAAGAGGATCGTTCGCAATTGTATTGGGCTAAAGGTACCGGTTTTGGTACCGGTTCAACACAACAAAGTTGGAATGTTGAACAAGCTTTATTGAAACAACGTAGTGAAGAAGAACATGTTACAGTATTGTTGCAAGTTTTAGCTAGTTATATTAATCCAAATGGGGAACAAGAGAATTCCGATGATATTATTGGTGATGATGTTCTATTATTGCCTGTACAATTCCATGAACTTTTATCAAATAGTTCACTATTGCCAGCTCTTAGTTCTTATTTAAGAAACGATTCAGGTATTCGATTATTTGTTGGAATTGATCTCATTTTTGTAATTATTTTTTATTTGTTGTAGTATTGGATATGGCACGTCATATTCCTTTATATAAAGCAGCCTTACAATTATTGAGAGCTTTAGCAACAAGTCCACAATTAGTTGATTTGTTATTGCCACAAAAATCGCGTGATAACGAACCTTCGATTAGTTTATTGTTGAAGAATATGAAGACTTGTGTTGATACATACACATCGAAATTGAAGTATGTTGGTTCAAATCAATTTAAAATTATAATTAATATTGTTTTGTTGTTACAGATTGAATACGAAGAATACAAATGGTAATACAAATAATACATTTAGTAAATTCAAAACGAAATTACGTGAACAATTGGAAGAATTAGAACAGGGGGAAGGTTTAGCGACTTTATTGCCGGATATCCAAGAGACTGCCAATTTAGTAACGCGCGTTACTCAAGGTATATTCGATACAACAACAACAACAACAATTGGTGATGATATCAGTGATGATAGTAATGTTTCGGAGAATTTCCAATATCCATCATTGGAGGAGAAATATTTGAAAATTATGAAAAATCTACAATTTGGTTCATTTGAAATGATTGCTGAATTAACTGATGGTAGTGTAAAATTCGTTATATCCCATCATTATGAGAACAATGCAAAAACAACAAATGAACAATCACATCCGGCACGTGTTAAACGTATCGCTCAAGAGGCTGTGACTTTATCAACTAGTCTACCGTTAAGTTACAGTAGTTCAGTATTTGTACGTTACGATACTTCACGTTTAGATGTGATGAAAGTTTTAATAACTGGACCGTCAGATACGCCGTATGCTAATGGTTGTTTTGAATTCGATGTATTCTTCCCACCTGATTATCCCCTATCGCCGATGTTAATCAATTTAGAAACAACTGGTCATCATACGATTAGATTCAATCCGAATTTATATAATGATGGTAAAGTTTGTCTGTCCGTTTTGAATACATGGCATGGCCGGCCGGAAGAGAAATGGAATGCTCAAACTTCCAGTTTCTTGCAAGTTTTAGTATCGATACAGAGTTTAATTCTAGTACCCGAACCGTATTTCAATGAACCGGGTTATGAACGTTCTAGAGGTACACCAGCGGGCACACAAAGTTCAAAAGAATACAATTTCAATATATGTCAAGCGACAGTCCGTTGGGCAATGTTGGAACAAATCATCAATCCGTGTCAATGTTTCAAAGAAGTCATCCATACGCATTTCTATTTGAAACGTTTTGAAATTTTAGAACAAGTAGAGAATTGGTTGAAAGACTTTGAAAATGATGTGAATGAGAAACGTATGTCGCGTACAAATAAACGTTCACCATCTTCAACGGCAACAGCATCATCATCATCATCCACATCGGTAACATCAACGACAAACGTTGACAATTTCAAAAAGATCTATCAACAATTGAAAGAACAATTGATGAAATTACGACCACCGGATGGTGTTGGTGTTGATGTAGATGATGATGAGGACGACGAAGAAGAGGAATCACCGAAAACGCCAACAAATCCGGTTGTTGTTGAAACAATCGATGAAACAACAAATCAACAAATCAATCAAGTTGTAGATGTTGATATGGAGAAGATGGTGAAGGATTTGTGGGGGGTGAATTCCTCATCGTCCTCCTCAAACGCATAAGTTTAATTTTCTTTGCATTTATTTATTTCGTAAATTTATAATTAGGACAATTTTCTTTTCGTTTCTGTTGTTGGAAGAAAGATGATGTATTTGTTCGACTGGATTTGTACATTTTGCCAAAATGATGATGATGATGATGTAGCCGTCTATCTAAATGTTTCGTTTAATTTCTATTCCTGTTTGTTTCATTTGCGGATTACCAAATTTATTGTTAAGATGAATGATGTGATTCGATTTTAATTAATTAATTGATTGATTAAAGAAAAATTTGTTTTCAATCAAGGTGTTTCAATTGCCTGCATAAAAGGGACAAGACTTGAGGGAAGAAACTGCAACGAAGAGACACCGTAAGTCGTTTCTTAAATCATTAAAATAACTGTATTGATTGTTGATTCGCGAAAGGATTAAGTTGCGAAAGACCCGATTGATTGCAACATTTTAATTAATTTTCCTCTACATTTTCGGCCTCTTTGGCCGGTTTTCTTTGTGGCCGACACTCCGGATATTGATCGGTCAAGAAACTTCGAATCTCTCCATATTTAGCTTTAAGATGAATTCGAACTTCATCTTGATTGCGCAACTTCTCCTGTTTTTTCAAATACAATTCGTAACCCTTCGTTTCCGAATAGAACGGTGGATAGCGTTTCTTTTTCAAAATAACCCGTCCATCGAAGCAATATTGAGTGAAATCGAGAATTTCATCCTTTTCCATTTCGTTTTCTTGTCGGCATTTAGTCGGCGATGCCAATATTGTTGGGAAATAGCCGTTCTCTTTACGGAACTCGACCAAATGCAACGATTTCTCTTCGGCTATCTGTTGGTGTGTTCTCTACAAGAAAATTTGTGGTTAAATTCGCTAAAATTTCCGGACAAATTCCAATACTTGTCGAACTAATCCTAGAAAGAAGGCTTTCATTACGTGGCCAACATTGGTAGAGCCTTCAACTTTGGCGTATAGATCTTTAATACCGACGACTTGGCAAATTGTACGAATCGCTCGATGGCAAACAAGTCCGTAACCTTCCGGTTTTTGTGATACGAAGATCTTCGTTGCGCCAAATTGGGTGAAGAAATCATGATAGACTGCAATAATATTCTCAATTAGTTCAAGTGTTGAATTAATTAGCGGCCAATACCTGTGTGATTGCGGAAGATTGGCACATGCATCAATTTCTGTCCGGCTCGATTTTTGGCCTTCCTCATCGCCGTCTTGGGTTCTACACCTTTTCCCATGGCAAAACCACCCAAACCGTTACCATTTCCTGTTATGACAGTGGCAGAAACGCGTCGTTTCCGCCCAAAATTGCCCTTCATATTGATGACAGTCTTCAATTCGACAACTTTTGTATCGAATCCATCGAAACGGTCGTCTCCAATTGCATCCGGCGGGCCGATACTGCGTCCTGGCATCTTGCCACCGGACCAACCGCGCTCTATTGGACTCAATTTTTGTCGACGGAACGTGCCCATTTGATCGCGCAATTGGTTCAAGCGTTTCTCTCGTTCGGCATCTTCGGGCAGTTGTTGTTGTTCGATCAGCTCTTTACCTTTGATGATCGGTGCTGTAAGGCCGGGCCATACCATGTTGGCTTTACCGACGCCGATGATTTGGCCGCGATTCAAATCTTTGATGTTCTTCTTTGAAACGGTCTTGGCACGACCGCGCTTTTTACCGGCATTACTGACCGATGTAATGCCTTTCCATAGACTTTCCGCCGGTACTGGAAACGTGATTTGATTTGATTACGTTTAGCAATTACGAAATGTTCATTGGAATACGTACGTTTGTTGAAGAAATTGGTCGAATCACGTGCTGAATTTGTGAAAATGATTTGCGATTTTTCTAATTTTTTTACTTGACTTGCTGTTTTATATGTTAACGTTAATCTTTGCAAAGTTCGAGTTAATCCTAAAAGTTGTAAGGCCATTTGTGGGTAAGTTTCCAAAATTTTATTGGATTATTAAGAACATAACCTAAAACCTTAAACCTAGTGACCTCTATCGCTCAACAATTATTTTTAGATTTCGACGACAGCGCCATCAGTGGCAATAAGGCTGAACTAAAAAAACAATTAATTTTCAATCTTTAATTACTCCTACAATTCTCAACCAATTTCAATGATTTTTATCTCATTTGAAAGGCATTTTTGTCTATTTTACGATGATATCCATTAATCATGAGAAAAGTCTTGAGTTTCATTTTAAATGCCACCCTATCGATTCTGCATACCGCATACCAAAACAACTATAACAAAATTGTTTATAATTCGTACAATTTCCAATGAATTCTTGAAAATTTCATACCATTTCAAAGAAAATTGCATAAATTTCACGATGATTACCATTACAATTGGAAAATTCTTCAATAACGCTTGTTATTCGATGAAACTTTCTGCTGTCCATCATTTGTTCGTCATTTCTATAATTTTCAACATGTTGATAAGAATTAAACACCATTTGAAAGGAAATTACCTTCATTTTCAATTGATTAACACGGAAATGTGTTTTCTCGTCGAAATTCAAGTGAATTGCACCACTTTCCACTGTCCAATGAATTTCCCACAACATAACCCCTAAAAATGAGCAAAATTTGATTTTTCATTTCAAAATCAAACAAATTTAATTGTCAACAATAAATAAAATCGATTTTTACCGTGAAAATTGCAAGTTTTCATTGATTTTCCGATGAAAAATCGATTTCTAAAAATGTAAACAATATCAAATGTAAACATAACCAAATTTTAGCGCAATTACGCCACTATGTCAACTAAAAAAGTACCAACTAAATAAAAATTAAGAAACAAAATTATACATCTAATTTTATACAACCAACAATACTTTTCACATTTGTTTATATGCTCATTTTCAGGGCTTATGTCGTAGGAAATTAATTGGACGGTGGAAAGTGGTGAAATTCACTTGAATTTCGACGAG